>PVJX010003744.1:0-104250 GCA_004027295.1 Dolichotis patagonum
TTAACATTGCCCATCTTCAGCAGATTAAAGAGCCTCTGGGGCGTTACAGCCAACAGGGGCCTGCCCTTCTTTTTTCGGGCAAGGTCGGACCCAAACGGGGGGCCGGCCTGCAAATCCCTTAAAGTGCGTCCACCAAGGGCTGGGTTGAGCCTCCGCTCACCCGCAGGTACGTACCTTTTCTCAACGCAGTCACAGGGGCTGCAGAAGTCGCAAGGAGGATTCAACTTCCCCGTACGGGCCACCAATTGTCCGGCACCGACTCCGTCCCGCGGAAGAGAGCACACGAACACTGGACTTCTGCAAGCTCCTTTATTGACCGGGCAGCAACCTCATCACATGTCCGTCCTTGACGGCTCCCTGCGTGTTGTGCAACGAGCACTTCCTTACACTAAGCTTATAAGCTGTCTATAGCCAATCGAAGGGTTCTACATGGAGGCGGAGGCGAGCTATTGGCCATTAGCGCGGGGCAGATTGTGTGTAGCCATATTTGGTGCTGGTTGCAACCTGAGCAAGAACCCGGAAGCAGGATGTAGGCGCCATCTTGGGCACACGATGGGAGGGGGAGCGGTATAGGCGGAGTGCGGGCACCATCTTGCACGCATGCCCATTAGGACTGGCTCCCAACATTCCAATATTTGTTAATTTAAAATGTCAAATTAGTTGTATGGTTTTGATTAGAACTATGAAGTCCTGTTTATGATATGCAGTTAATTTGCAATACATGCTGAAGCAGAGTAAGTTGGAAGTACTTTCCATGTCAAGAAATTCCATTTTAACATTGATGCTCCCTATATACTTCATATACATGCCTTACACTACACCATCAAATAAATTGTTTTTGAAAATCTTCTGAAGTTATGTTATTTTAATGCTCTTGCCATCAACTAATACAATTTATGTGGTTCTTTTCTCATAGTAAGTGTCATTGTAGAATATATAGTCTTTCATTTAATGTGCCTTTCCACATTTCATTATCTTTTTTAGATGGATGATATCTGATCACTCATTTATTCAAAGATTATTAAGCACTCTGTAGGTGCTTGGAATCTGGTGGGGGAATATAAATTGTTTTTTCCACAAGGAGTTTACTTGTTTTGGTAGAGATTGCAGTATTGCTTTCATAGCACTCTCTTACACTGACATTTTATTTAATAAATTGCATTTACTCACTCTGCAAGCTGTTTTCTAGAGCTAGAGAATATCTTGCCTCTGTCACTTTTCTGCCCTGACATCACGTCTGGCTGCACAGTGATTATTGCAGTAGCCTTTAGATACTCACTTGGTTCCCACTTCTGACTGAGAAAGTAGGATCTCGTGACAATAATGGAAACAGACTCGTGGAGTTAAGCAGAACCCTAGTCTTGGCTCATTTGGGCTGCTATAGCAAAGCACTACACTATGAGCGTTCCATCAACAATAAAAATTTATGCTAGGAAGTCCGAGATTAAAGTCAAATAGATGAGATGACGGGTGAGACTGGTTTTCTGTGCACAGACAGCACCTTCTTGTTGAGCCCCCAGGTGGCACAGGCTCTGGCCAGCTCTTTGGGTTCTCTTGTAATCCCAGCCACTAGGCCTCTATCATTACCTAATCTGCCTCTCAAAGGTCCAGTGATTGACTAGGAAACTGGGGAGCACATTCAGACTGAAGCCCTGTTCAAAGCCTGTGACTTATACCTCTCACAGCAGGATTTACAAAGAGCTGAAACACAACTAAGTATCTGCTTTATAAATATCACTTCTGCACAGATTGCTATCCAACCCACACTGAATCAGATTGGCAAACTTCAAAAATTGAGTCGGAAGGATACAGTTCCTGTCAAACTCAGTTCTGAGAAAGCAAGCACTCTAGTCCGTGTTCTCCAGACAGAACACTGGGAACAGTGCTTACCTTTTAAAGGTTCAGATTAGAGCAAGTTTGGAAGAAACTTTATCAGTGAGATGAAATTGATAAAATACTTGACATTTAGAACAATTTTAAAGAAAAATTTAATGAATTCAGTCAACAGGTGGTACCAAATTTGTGATTAGTGCATATAAAATATTAAGCAAAAATAATTACAAAGTACTTATTTTCAGCACACTATTAGTAATCAAAAATAATAAATAGCACAGTTTTATTGAAGACAAGATGTCAATAGACATAAAATAACAAAAACAAGTTAAGATAAAATTTGAAAGTAAGTACTTTTGGGAGTGGCTAAATGTTTCCCTGGGGAAGTAAACAGTTATGCAGTTTGCTGTACAATCAGCATATAAAAGCACATTCTTGTTATTTAGACAAAGGAAAGGAAATAAAAGACCACAAACCCAGGAGAAATGTAATTTTTATATATCAGTAAACAGGATAAGGATTGAAGGAATTCTTACAGAACTCGTTAAGTCTAATTCTTTTAATTTCAAGTGCAAATAAAGGAAAAATGGCAAAAACAATAGTAAAATTTTCTCATGCTTAACTGCCTCAGAAGCAACAGTTTTGGAATCATTAGTTTAAATTCAAGGCCAAATAGATATAATTTAATATAATGAACTTGCATGCAGTGTAATTGAACTACTATTATTTTACTTTATTATTACAATCAGAAATTTGAAAAATTATTCATTATATTTAAAAGATATTATTGACAATATTGAACAAAGCAAATCACATTCTATATTTGATAGGTTAAGACAAGTCTTTTCAAATGAATGGAATAATACCATGAAACTAGGAATTAATTGTAGTCCATTATCTAATCAAGTACTTAGTTAACTTTAACTATTAAAATTATTTTGCATCTATTACTTGACTAGTAAGTTACATTTTTGTGAAACTAGCTGTAAAAAACCTAAATAGGATATTTTAATAGAATATTTAGAAAATGACAAAAGTCATAAAAAATATATCGCCAGTTGTAATCACAATGAAATTGTAGCATGTTATCTTTTTATTAAAAGCACATAGAATTACAAAAACTGCATCATTTAATGAACATATTCTTTCAAATACATATAACCTACCAAAGTAGAATTATGTACTTGAACCTTAATATTAAAATTTTTATAAGTAAATAATAGAAGGTTCTAGTTATTGTCTTTAAGTGGAAAAGTCATACAACCATGTTTATTCAACTGAAAATTACATGAGACATTACATGATAAAACCACCAAAACAAAAAATAAAATATGTAAAGACCAGTTAAATAATATTGAAAAAATTCATTTTTATTTTTATGTATAAGTATCTCTGGCATATTGAGAAAATTTAAAAAGATTTGAACCTATGTTAGTATATAGAATATTTGTATTTATAATTGAAGAGTAGTTACATCTTTATTCATGAGTTAAATCATATATCAACTTCTTGAAAATAATTTTTAAACAACTAATTTGTGTTCTTCTTTGCCACCCTTACTTTGTGTTAAAATATGCAAACATGACTATTAAATATTACTCATAAAGAGACAGGTACAGTGAATAAATATCTTCAAAATATTCAAAAACTGATCTATCCTAATGGCTGGGGATTTAGCTCAGTGGCCTAAGAGCCTGCCTGACAGCACAAGGTCATGAGTTTGATGCCTGGTACAAAAAAAAAAAAAAATGATCTATCCTGAAAACTGTAGCTTTTTATCAAGGTTAAATCTCTCTATATTAATCAGATGTTAAACTTACTCCTGTTCCTCCTCCCTTACCTTTTGACATTTGAATGGTCTGGGTATGACAAACTGAATTCATTCAACTGGACTTAACTGTAGAGTAGAAACAAACAAAAAAGAAATTCATGGTCCTGTGTCGTTCCAATTATAGCTCATTCCCAACTGCTAACAGGTCAACAGAGACCCAGGCTGCTCCGGACTTTGCATTAAACTTGTGTTAGAGTTGGATACCCATCTCCAGGGACTGAGATGCACTTTGAATAATCATATACATTTTCCAAGCAGCCGGAGAAAAGGCAAGATTAAAAAAAGGGAAAGAAAATATCATAAATTCTTCCTAAGAAATGTCCGTGAAAGTGTACATTGTCTTATGGCCATTGGTAACTGCATGGAAGACTGAGAAATGTGGTATTTGTTCTGAAACATTATTAAACAGCTAAAACTTTTATTACTATAAAAGAAGGGTCAAGAACATACTGAGACATACAATCAGTGATCTCTGCTATTTGTGTAATCACACTGAAAAAGTAGGAAAATACAAACAAACTACTGCATCATGTAAGCATACAATGTATTTTATTGTTTTTGCTTCAAATTTACATAGATAATTAGATTGAAGGTTTATTTATATGTAAATATAAAACACTTCAACTTAGCCAATTATTGATTATGCAAAGAAAATGTATGCTTTCTACTGTATCCACCATCAAGAAAGGAAGTGATTTACAAGAATTTTTGGTTAATTTATTGCTTGGAATTTTATGTTATTCTATTTTTCAAGGTAATATTGTTAAACATGTTGGCTCCTTTACTATACAACTATAAAATATAATTTCCTGACTACCTATTTTCCAGCAGTACTCTAAAAAAATAAATTTTCTTACACTTTTAATTTTTTCTTTAATTTCCACTCAAAATATGACTTCTTGGAGGTATGCATATATCTATATATCTATAGATATTTCATCTTACTTGTACAAGTCACCACTGAACAATAAAACTAACTTCTAGGCCCAGAAAGACAGCACATAAACGTTCTTGGTACATCAGACTTCAGAATCCACAGAATCTACTTTTTAATCATTTGAAACTTGAAACAATCTAATAATGTAGGTAAATTGTTCAACTAAGTGAAGAATATGTTAGAATTACCTTAAAAATGTTCAAAACAGATGCTTTTAAGGTTTAAATTAAAGGCATGAACATATGTACCTGGAAATACTTGAATCTTAGAAACATATTTAAACGCTTTTATATTATTCAAGTTGCACACCACCAGGGTGTTCTGTGACTGCTTATAATTTCCTCTACAGTTTCCTAAGATGAATCATTCAAGATGCTATAGTATTTTTAAAATCCTTTAAGTCAGTTCATGTTGTTTGCCACTTTCCGTGAACAAAAACTGGCCTTGAGTAGCACGGGGAAGAGCTCTCTAATGCTAAAACTGTTTATAACTATGTGACAAAAATGTAAAAGGTTACTTTTATTTACACTAAAATTTAATTGAAATGGTGACTGTCCAAATCCATTTGTTTCTTTATTTTATGTAGTGAAACATGTGGCATTAAACTTAAAGGTCTATAAATGTCTAAAATACCTCGTGGCAGCACTACACTCGTTTTAATAAGAGAGAAAGCAATCATGTAAGAAAAAGTTCAAAAAAAAGTTGCTACCTGAATGTAGGCAGAAAAAAGGATGTATTTATTCAGTTCAGGATCTAGAATATCACATGTACAAAATTGGGGGTGTTTTGTAGAGTAAATTTCACTGTAGTTTTAATTAAACTGTCACAGAGAAAAATGTCCCTACTATTAGATATTAATGTAAATTTTTTAAATATGCTTCGTTACTTTAAACTGTTATATAGAATTATCTGTGTAAGCTAGTTTAATCATTTTTATATTTGTGTTTTTTTAATCAGTATATATTTATCTCATGAGTGAAAATTGTTCTACTCCTCATTTGTTTACTACATCCTGTATTTGAGTTAAATGGTAACGTTACTCCAACTTTATTTTACCCAGAGTTATCAGAAGTTTAAATCCATTGAGTTAAACTCAGTGTTGTTTAGAAGAAAAATAAATGATTCTATCGCAGTGCTCACAGTGGGACAGAACACGCGTTTATGCTTTTTTGTGACATTTCTGCTCAGCTGGAATAACAGTCACCTGATTTTAATTTAAAATGCTATAAAACATTTAAAAATATTTATATTTGATCTTGATTTAATGAATTAGATGTTATAGAGACAAATTATGTACCATACATATATATTTATTGAGAGATCAATTAAGTCATAAATCAAGTATTATTTGTTATATTATTATCAATAACAATTGTAACAATTTGTAAAAGCAATTGTCATAACCTCCAAATTATATATGATGATTTGATTTTAGACTTCTGTGTAAATATTGCTGCCAATGTCCCAGAAGGAGTTATCCAGAGCTATTCCTTTGCATTTAACAAAATGAGGATAGTGTGCTGCTCGTATTTGAATTTTAATACCACAGGCTGTGCAGGACCACACTGGGGCTGTTCTCTGGAGCACAGTGGACAATCAAGTTCTGTAAGAGCAGGCATTACAGTGTCAAAAGAGGACGTCCTTGATTCCCATTGAGAGTTTTATTGGTTTGTTTTAATAGTTCCACAAACACAGATTGGCGAGGAACTAAAGTCTGCTACTCAGGAATAAATCCATTTGATGAGAGTTTTGGCTAACGTACATTATTGATTGGGATTAGAACTGAAAGAGGAGCATAGCATTCAGCCATTGGAGGCCAGCTAGGCTGCCTTAATTTATATAGGCAGCACAAGATGTTAGGTTTTATTTTTAAGCCTTACTATATGAGAAGTAAGTGTCAGCACAGGACTGGGTAAGAGAAACATTGTCTTACATACAAGAAAGACTGTGTATTAGTCCCAGTTGCAAAATAGATTAACTGTGTGACCTCAAAAAAATAATCTACCTCTCTAAATGTGTTTTTCTCAAGGATGGAACAAGAAAAATACTATTTGACTTATGTCTTTCATAGATTCTTTAAAAATTAAATTCAGATGTACTTGTAAGAAAAAATTGAGAAACATTTCTTACGCACCTCACCCAATTTCCTCCAGTGGTAATATCTTGCAAAACAATAGAAATGCAGTACATATCAGCCAGCATAGCAAGACTGATGCAGTCCAGACACAGAACACTTTTATCTTCACAGGGTTTCTCCCTCTTGTTCTTTCATAACCACACTTTAACACCAGTGTGCTCCTTTTTGTTGTTGTTATTACCCAGGAATCAGGCTCAGGACACTGCACTTACCAGGTAGGCACTGTGCCTCAGACATATGTCCCCAGCCTCTGTGTCCCATTTCTAATTCCTGATACTTATCAACCTGTTCTAAGTTTCTATAATTTTGAAATTGCAAGGACATTTTATAAATAAAGACAAACTATACATATGGACACACGTTTTTTCTCCTCAGAGCAATTCCCTGGCAATTCATGGGCTCATTTCTGTGAATCAACTGCTCGTTCCCTGATATCACAGACAAGGGCCATCCAGCATGGATGCACCACAGTTAGTTTGAACATTTATATGTGGATGACCATTAGCATTTTCTGTTTTCTGGATATAAAGATACATTTGCCTAGAACATTCATCATGTACAGGTTCTGTGTGAACAAAAGTGCTGAGGCCTCTGAAATATAAGCTTAAGAATGTAATTACCAAGTATGATATTTTATGAAAAACCACTAAACTTCTTTCTAGAACAGCTGTAGTATTTTATATTTCCCACAGAAATGTGTGATTCAGTGTTTTCACATTGTCACCATAATTCAGTGCTATCAGTACTTTTTATTTTTGTCCCTCTGATGTATTACACTACTGTGGATTTAATTGACATTAGCCCATGGATTTAACTGATGTTAGTGATGGTGATTATTTATGTGCTTTAATTACTTTTTATATGTTTTTGCCAGGTATGCATCTGTTTTTATAAAATGTGTGCTTATGTCTTTGGCTCATCTTCCATTTGTTATTGTTTTTGTTGTGTTTCTTTGTTTTTATTGTTGAATTTTGAGAATTTATTATATATGCTAGATATGAGTACTCTGGTAGACATGATGTTAAACATACATATTCCATACATGTTTCCTTTAAAGTTTTTACCTAAGACAGTATTTGATTTTTAATTATTCTAGGTGACATAGTGTTATTATTTGATTTCCTAATATTCCTTTACTTTATACAAAAATCTAATTGATCAGAGTATACTCATTAATTATATCCTCTAACCTGGGATAACTAAATTATTAGATCCAGGATATTTTTCTTTATAGATTCTTTTTTCTTTGATTTTTGTTTTTTATTTTGGAGATAGTAAAATACAACAGAACGAGACAGAACAAAGACAATTGAGACCCAGCCGTGAAATTGGTACAGAACTTCAGAGCAGGATAGTGGGATAATGGTAATAGCTACCATAGAATATCTTTATCTTCACAATAGTTGCCCATTCAATCAAGTATAGAAAAATCAAACCTAAAACAGAACACTATAAAACCAATCAAAAGAAAATATTAAATAGACCAAAACAATTCATCAGAACAAAGCAAAATAATATTGGCCTTCAAAAACAAAATGGAAGAAAGTGCCCCATATTTGCTTGCCTTAGGGTCATCCTCCCAAGAGAGGCTAAGACTGCTGGTCCAGGTCAACATAATCAACCAAACAGTAGAAGCACTTAGTTGCTTTATGTGCCTTAGTTGCTATCAACTCTAACCATCAACTTGTTAGTGGGGTGGGGGGCAGTGGGGCTTTTGGTACCGGGGATCGAACTCATGACCTCGCACTTGCCAGGCAGGCGCTTAAGCCACTGAGCTAAATCCCTGGCCCAGCAGTGGGACTTTTGATTCTCAGCACAAGGGCTGTAGGCTGGGGGAGACACTGACTTGTTCCCTCCCTGGCCCGCCTGCTCAGGCCTCCTACCGGGAAGGAGGGCTCCTTCTTTCCCGGTGGGTCCCCCAGGTTCCAGCATGGCTGCTTCTCAGAGACAAGGACTTGTTCTCTCCCTGGCGTGCCCGAGGCTCGGTGGCTCCGCTTAACAGGCAGGATCTCTTTACACATTCTTCAAGATTTTCTACAGACGGACAGTCGTATTTTCTGCAAGTAGAAACCATTTCCTTCTTTCTTTGCCAATGTATCAGCTTTCTAATTCCTTTTTATTGATTTAATCCATAGACTAGAGCATTCGGCTCTAGGCTGAACAGAAGGAGCGAGAGCTGACATCCTTCCATTATCCTTTCATTTCCAAGCAGGATGTTTGCTGTTGGCGTTTTGCGGATCATCTTTATTAACAAGCTACTTTATTCTCCTTTCCATTTTAAATATTAATTGAAATATGAGCATATATCATATAATTCCCATATTTAAAGTGTACAATCCAATCATTTCTCAGTTCTTTCCAGTCTTAATTTCCTTCAAGATTTTATGGTGAACGTTACGTCACTTAGGTCCTGAAAGCCTGGAGATGGTGGCCGAATGTGATGGCAGTGTCTAGAACTCCTACGGAGAGGCAATCAACTCAGTGTTTTAAAAGTTAAAGCCTTTAAATTAAGTTCTGGGTAAAATCTGCATGAACATACATATACATTTACTGAGATTTAGTTACAAAAAGTTTATGTTTATGTAAGAAGACTTTACATTTTCAGATATATTTTACACTACAGAAAAAAGGTTTATGTATGGGAGACACAACTCCCATCGTTTCAAAATTGACAACTTGGTAATCTGATAAGACATTTGTTGTAGTAGGTATACCATGATTTTTACCAGAAGAGGTTTCTTCTCTCTCATGAAACAGTTAAGTGTAGTGTCACGTTATGGCCTGTGACATTGTCATTGCCTTCATTGTTGATGTTGAATTATTGACATATTTTTGTTCTAATGGCAGATGAAGGAAAAAAAGAGACCAAAAAGATCAAGAACAGAGTTTTTAGAAAGCTGATCAGGTAGAAGTCTTATCAGTTCTTCTCATATCCTTAATCACATAGCCACACCTAGTCACAGCTGTCCAGAGTGTGGAATGCAGGGTCTAGTTGGACCTTCACGTGTTGTACAAAGAAAAGAAAGGGAGCAAAGATTGGAGAAACTACCCAAAACTTTCCATAAGTTCTCATTTTATTCTGTATTTCTGTTCAAAAACCTTAAAATTTGAGTGTACTCTTGTAGCTAACTTGAATAAGGAAGAAGCTTTAGCCTCTGCTTCAATTAACCTAGACAGACGATAGATCTCAGATTGTCATAATAAAGGTTTATCTAGGTTTAGAGAGTCCTTTAAAATTGTGTGAGTTGTAGCTAGATACAGAAATTATTAAACAGTGTCATTTTTGCCATATATATTGTTTCTTAAAGGTTTAAGAAATTTTGGAATATATAACTTTCCTTCCTTAAGAACATGGAGGCCTTTATGACCTTTTGTGAGTTTCTGAAAATTTTTCTGCCATTTAAATAAAAGTTTGGGTTATTCTATTCACAGTCACGTGACAAGTAGTTAAACTGACCACCAGTGAAAGCATAATCGGTGTCCCTGAACCCCGTGTGGGACTCCAGGCCTTTATGAACATGTGCAGAAGCATTTGGCTATCTTAACAGTCACCAACCAAATGCCTACTTCACTGCAATTGGAAACCAATCTGGGAAATCACTCAAAAATATGAAAGCCAAATTTTCTCCTGAAACAAATGTTTTCAACTGAAACAAAAGCTTGGGTTGTTCACAAGTGCCCAAACCAAATATTTTCTTCTATCAATGAGCATGTTTCCAAGTTATCCACACTATGCATCATTTGCAAACTAAACAAGACTTCATATTAAACAAAAGTTGATACTATCTCACACTTCTATTCTGTTTGCTTTTGAAGATAAAATGAACTAGTGTACTCTCTTTTGAAGTTAATATTTGAGGATCAGAACCTTTACTTACACTAATTTCCTTTTTTTGAGATGTTTCACATAACTTCTAATTACCTGTTTTACTCTTCTTGTTTATGTGTTATCAACCCCTTATATTTCTCCAGTAGTGTTCCCTGTTTAAAGTAAATCCATAAATACTCTCCATATATATTCACATGATTTTTATTTAATGTGCATGTCTTCTATTCTATTATGAGCAATGTGACCACAACACTATGTAACTTATATAAGACAAACAATAGTTTCCAGATAAATAAGTTAAAAATAATAGTACATGACTTCCCGTGTCAATTTGAAGATTAAATGAAATACTGTATGTAATGCTTAGTGTCTGATATAAGTAATTATGTTTCTTCTCCAGTAAAATATAAATTCAGTGATGTCAAGATTTTTCCCATTCGTCACTCATGAAGTTTAAAAGAGTGTTAAAGCTACAATACATTTTCAATATTCAAATAATTACTGACTGGATAAGAAAGCAGAATTCAAACACATATAGAGCAAAAAGTCTTATTATATTAATGGACCTAAAAGAATGAGATAGATAGACAGACAGACTGATAGACAGATAGATATAAAGTTATATGACTTTCAACTATCTAATGATAAAGTGGTTGCACATAGAATGTGAAATGAACACAGGTGAATTGAGACATGGACTGAAACATTTCAGGGTGGAGGCACTGTACTTATTTATATAGGAACATCTGATGAGGATCAGTCTTGAATATATTGGATTTTATCCATGTGCTCTAATTAAAATCACCTTACTTTGTAAGATACCTGGAACACAGATATTTACAATACAGGCAAAGTTTAAGACAATATCATCAGAGTTCACTTGGAAAATCCCTAACTGACTCATATCAAACAGTCCCAGTCATTGGTTGATGTCATCCACTAGTACATATAAAATATATAAAAATACTTGAGGTCAACTTACAAATCAGACAGAACATGACAATTATATATACAGTGATTTTTGTAAGACTGTATATCATTGTAAAAAGAGACACAATTAAAAAATAAAAGTGAAAGAAGGCAACAAAGAGGAAAAATAATCCACATTATTGAAAACACTGCAAAAATAAAAGCTGACTTTCCAGTGAATTGTAAGATGTACAGATCACTGACATTAAGATCAAGCCGTGGCATTGTTTAGATAGATGATGGCGATTTGTCCTGGTGTGTTATTAGTGAAATGGTGTGGACTTGTAACTATTGTAGTTTGCATGATGTTCAGAGCTAATTTACCTTCTCACAGAATGGACACTGATACTGTGGTCACTTTTGGGTATTTCATTTTTGAACTGGCCCAGAGATATGTACTCTTCCATGATCACTGCCGAGGGCAGGCAAAGTCCCACTCCAGGAGCAGCCTGTCTCTGCAGATCGCCGAACACTGAGAAGGTGGCTGAGCCTCTGCACAAAAATGTTAATGCATCTGCGTACACAAGCCACTGAGTACATGCAAAGCTACGTGTGAAAATTTTCCATTCTAAAAATGTGATTTAAATTTTGAAACAGTTTGAATATACAGGTCTCAGTTTGGTTTTGCTGTTATTTATTTCATTCTTTTATATATCAAGAAACGCAGATCATTTTTATTTTCCATCAAGACAAATGATTCTTTCTTTCTTTTTCCTACAGTAGGCTTGCTTATATGCCTCCAGTTAACATTCATTTGATTTTAAATATGGGTACTTATTATATCTCTTTAAGCACTTTGAATATATATAATACATAATTTATATAAATATCCTACAAATTTTATTCAGATCTTGATTGTTCAGTGTTGAAAGTAGTGTGATTTTTCTAATGGAACAGCAGCAAAATTTAATATTTTAGGTTTTCAGTGATGACAGTTTCTGTCACAGTATTTGAATCATGTTTAATAGGTTTTAGAAACAGTTTTCTTTCAGTGCTTTATTTTACTTTTTTTCCCAAAAATAAAAGGTATGCATATTACTTGAGTACAGTACAAAATCTGATACAAATACACATTGGATAATGTTTAAAACAGGCTAGACATACCTAATCAGGTATTAATCATTTCTCATGACCTACAGTTCAGTATCTCTTATCAAGATTTATGTGTTATAAAGAACAGAATTGTAATCTACCATAGTTATCGTCCTGCGAAACAGGCAGCAGAAATGTTTGCTCCTCTCTAACAGTATCCACTGATCTCTATCCACTGATCAAACTGTCCCCATCTTTAATTCACCACTTTCCCTAGTATCCACAAGCAAATGTTTATAATGTGACTTTAAACAAAAGAGAGGGCCGAGGACTTACCTCAGGGTCGCAAATGCCTGCCGGGTAAGCAGGAGGTAATGAATTCAGTTCAATCCCTGGTACCAAAAAACTTTAAAACTAAATAAATTGATTAAAAGAAAATAAAAGAAGAATGGGCCAAAACTTATACAGGAAATGTATGGTATGGGACAAAAATAAATAAAGTTCTGGAAGTAATAGAAGTGTTGCAAAATAGAGGTAAAGGGTAAATACACAGAATCTTTACCATTAAATTCCTATGCTGTGCCCATGTGTGGGCGATCAAAAAGTCTCTGTAAAAAACTAAGCCCAAGGGCTGGGGATTTAGCTCAGCAGCATAAGCACCTGCCTTGCAAGCGCACAGTCCTGAGTTCGATCACTGGTCCCCCCACCAAAAGAAAGAAAGAAAGAAAGAAAGAAAGAAAGAAAGAAAGAAAGAAGAAAGAAAGAAGAAAGAAAGAAAAAAGAAAGAAAGAAAGAAAAAAGAAAGAAAGAAAGAAGAAAGAAAGAAAGAAAGAAAGAAAGAAAGAAAGAAAGAAAGAAAGAAAGAAAGAAAGAAAAACTAAGACCAGAAGAAATAAAGTTTCAAAGCTAAGCTTTACATTTGTCTGAAGAGACAGGTGCAGAGCTGATCTGTGAACCATTTTATTTAGAAGTTAGTCTCTTTCTCTGTCTCTGTCTCTGTCTCTGTCTCTGTCACTGTCTCTCCCTGTCTCTCTTTCTCTTCCTAAGTACAAAGAAAACATTGAATCTTTTTGATGGGACTATAGCATATGTTTTAGTTCAGGCTGTCTTCATGATCACCCCAACTATGCGTGTTGTGAATATTTCAGAACAGCTTCCTCTTAACATCACCCATAAAAGTCAATTCCAGGGTTTGAACTCATTGGTCAGAAACTAAATCTTACTAGATCACTGAAATGTTGCTCAAGTACAAATGATCTGCTAGTTTTTAGAATTATGAAACTTAATACATTGTTTTTAGTGAAAAATAAATAATATTTGGCTGTTTGATAATGCTTTTTCTCTGGATTACAAAAGACATTTACTTAGCAGGAAAGGATGTGATATATATACATATATATTATATATATATGATTATTTATATATATAAATATATATATTTATATACATATATTTATATATAAATATATATAAATATATACATAAAGGATGATTTATATATATATAAATTTATAGCACAACAGAAAAGTCTAATAATATTACTGATAATTGAGCACCCAGCTACTAAAAAACAATATTTTCACTATTTTGAGGTTCATTGCATGATTTTTTCTCATGCTACTATGTTTCTCTTAGGAAAGAACTTTTTTCCTTGAATGTCATTTTTCTGGCTTCCTTGCTTATATTTATGATGTACTGAAACTATATTTAATCTCAATAAGCAGTGCTTATTTTTTCTCATTTTAGCTATATAAATTGAATCAACTGTATACATTTCTCCGCAATTATTGTGCCTTGCAATTATTCTTAACATGTAGTCATATTGTTCCTTAGACTTTTTGTTTGTTTTTGTTTCTGTACAGCATTTTATATATAATACTATATTTACATATTCTACTGTTGGTAGATACTTCTTATTTTCTGCTATGTCAAACAATGTTGCCATGGTCATTCTAATACGTGTCTCGCGATGCACAGCTTTTTTTAAGGTAAGTGCCAAGGAAAGTGTCTCTGGTACACCGATATGGCCATCTTCAATTTTACCAGGTCATGAATATTCTGTTCTACAGTGTTTTTTAATGTAACCCAGTAATACAGCAATATTCCAGTCTGTTCTTAGTGTTATATTTCTTCTTATTGTTAACTACTTTTTAAATCTCTGCCAAAAATAGAGAAAATGTATCTCATTGGTTTTAAATTTTATTTCTGCAATTAGACATAGTTTTGGAAAAAAAAATATGTCCTGGTAGTCCTTCATTTATTTATTGAGGGCTTTTGATCATTTATTTTGACTAGACATTTTTCTTTTAATCATCAATTTTTTCTTGGTCTCATCATAATTTTCTCATAATTAATTTTCTTGGTCTGATATTAATGTCTCATAATTAATTTTCTTGGTCTGATATTAATGTCTCATATTCTTTCTGTTTCTAAATTTTCATTTTGTATTTTCATAAAATTTTGAACAATTAAAATTTTAAATATTATGATTGAGAACTCTCTTTTGCTACTTGAGTCTTAATATTTTTATTGAGACTGTGTCACATGGTATTCATCTCTTTTGAGTTCTCAAAGTATTGTGTTATTTATTATAAAGTTTTTAATCCATTAAGAATGAGTCTTTTGCATAGTAATAGAGTTCTTATATTTAAGCATAATATAGCTAGCTAATCAAATTGGTAGAATTTTTAAAAATTTACAAATTCTCACAGATCAACAAAGATGACTTTATAATAAACCAGTGGTTTATGTTTGTGTGTATGTGTGTGTGTGTGCTTTCTGTTACATCATTTGTTCTTTTCTTAATTTGTAGACCAATAGCCTTACTGTTTGTAGACCAATGCTTAGTTACCATAAGCATCAAAAATATTCTGTAATATCTGATAAAGCAGTATTCATTTGTTCTTCAAAAGAATATCTTTGAAATTTTTGACATTTTTTCTTTGATACAAATTTTCAAATCATCTTAACAACACAGTACAAACTGCACGATTGTCATGTATCAAAACTATAAGTCATTTGGGGAAGAATGACTTTTAGAAATAATAAAATCTTCCTATCTACAAACCTAGTACATGTCAATATTTACTTAGATTTTCTTTAGTGTCTTCAATGAAAATCTTTTTCTTCAAAAGTAGTTATCTTGAAATAGATATTTTGAGATGACTTTAAATGGCATCATTTAAACTTAGTTTATTTTTTCTTGGCTATTGATATGTAAAGTGACACTGGCTTTTACATTAAAATAATAATGCCACTAAGTTATCAAAATTTCTCATTAGAAATCAGTTTATTTTTAAGTTTTTTCTCTATCTATATAAATATACCATCTGTGAATAATTATACCTCAAAACTTTTTCATGCAACTGAAAATGCAAAGCAAAAATCAAAGTCATTCTGAGCTCCTGAACTTTGCACTCAACCAAACCAATATTAATGAGAGTATGAAATACCTAATCTCTAATATTTTACGTCCAGATCATTTGTAACCCTGGACATTGAACCCAGAGAAACTTAGCAGTGAGTGGACTCCTCAGGCATTTATTTTTTATTTTTATTTTCTATTGGTGTATGCTACAGCACATGATATTTACATTTATCTGGAGGAGCGGGTACTTACACATAATATTGCTTGCTTCTTTTTTAGTCCCCTCCCTCTTTCCACCCACCTCCTTGCCTCTGCTTATAAATTCCCTTTCCCCATTTTCGTTCTTGTGGATAGTATTAACCTTATGTTTATGGGATATAATGTTCCTATTCATTGAGTTTATTAGTTTCCTTTACATGGAATTGTTAACTTCACTTATTTCCCCCTTTCCCTCCCCTCTTTCTTCCCCCTCAGTCTCCTGGGCCCCATACCCATTTAAAGTAATTTATCCTCTTGTTTCCTTCTTTCCATCCTCTATTCTCTCTGTTTGTAGCTTGCCTACTCATATGAAAGATACCAAAAGATATTCAAGCTTTTGTGACTGGTTGATTTTACTCAATATTATAGTTTCCAGATGTATTCATTTTCCTACAAAAGTCTCACATTTGTACTTCTTTATGGTCCAGAAATATTCTGTTCTGTGTAGATGTCACTGTTGTGTGTGTCTGTGTGTGTGTGTGTGTGTGTGTGTGTGTGTGTGTGTGTGTTTGTTTGTCTGTCTACTTGTCTGCTGATGTCTATATTGGCTGCTTCCAGATTTAGCTATTATTATTACTGCTATAAATATTGTATACCAATATCACTATAGTATACTGTCTTCATTTCTTTGGGGAAGTTATCTAGAAGGAAACATCTAAGTTATATGGAATTTCTAACTTTAGTTCTTTGAGAAATCTCCTGAATGATTTCCATATGAGTAGCATTAAGGCAATGTCTTACTAAGTTTCTGGGCAAGACCTGAACTTGAAATTTTCCTGCCCCAGTCTCCCAAGTGCTAAGATTACCTGCCTTCCAGATGAAGTTTTAGAAATGAAATCATGAGCATTCTACAGAATCAAATTACATCATTAGTGCCAGTAACTCACTGAGAGAGAAATCAGGGAAAAAATAAGTTTTACAATAGCATCTAAAACAATGAAATACCTAGGAATCAATCTCACAAATTACATCATCAATCCCTGGGAAGACTTTGATGTCATATGTAGTTTAACTATGTTTACATGGCTTGCTTTATGATTTATCTGTGCATTTAATTAATTGTGAAAAAGATATTTTGTATCTTATTTTCCTCTTATTATCCTTTTCAAAACTGCTGATTTTAATGGAAATATCACTATTAGAAAAAATATTATATTCCACTTTCATAATACTTTGTTTTTCAGAGGACATGTACATCTCTATGTAAATGGATCATTGTAAGTATTCTGTGATTTGAGATGCCATTGCAGTATTTTTTCAAGTGAGAAGTTTACCAAATTTCATTAAAATAGAGTAAAATATGTTGAGATCATGTATTCCATATTAATAATCAAATAAATCATATCACTGTCACTAAAATTTAAGTGACTTTTTTAAGAAATAAAAGTATTATTATTAGGAAAACAATGCAGAAGAAACACTGCTTATGTAATTCATATTCTCTCTTTTCATTCAGAAATACTAAATGATAAATATGGTCAAATCAATTGGATTTATTTATCTTAATTGTTACTGTGTTAAATAAACAAGTTGATTTCTACACATAATGAAAAATTTGGAGCCTATCTTGATTATACAATAGAGGAAAAACTAGAAAGAAGTATTTTGTTTTTATCTGATAGCTATTTTTGCTTTCTTAATTCCTCACAAATATAAAAATATAAGCATAAACATCAAAATGTAACAGAAAATGAGCACAAAAATACATCAGCTGTTGATGTATATATATTCTTTACCTAATTTTTACTGTACACAATAAGGGCTCATGCCATATTTAGAAAACTTGCAAATAAATGGTTCACAGGGAAATTAATCTTACCACTTCAGTTTTTTTTTTTAAGGTCTTTTTGAGACAGGGTTCAGGTTGCCTCTCTTTTAGCCCAGTCTGGTCTCAAACTTGGGACAGTCCTCCTGCCACAGCCTCGAGTGCTGGGATTACAGGGTGCACCACCACGCCCTGCTCGACTTCAGTTTTTAAAATGTTTTCATATTCTTACAGAGATTATATTGACGGGTCATATTTTGCCTGGAATGTGATTATCCATCCAGTGCTCACAGTATTTCTCTTGTAACAGCGTTTTGTATGTGCTGTTCTAAATCAATCCCCTTGGGCACTGCGTGTGGTGCTAAGTTTACCACTCCTTTAGACAGAGAGGAAGAGGAGAATTAAGATATTGCTGTTAGTCATGTGTATTAACTCACCATCTAACATGAAAAAAAGTACTGCGTGATCCCTCACAATGGTGCAGGATAGGGAGCTCTTAATAGGGGAGTTTAATCTCCTTTAGAGCAGAGCCGCACTCTCCCTGGTTGCCCTAGGTTTTTGGCAAGGTTCCCAGAAGCTGCAGTCTTTCATGAGCCACCCACTCTGTTCTTAGGAAATTGTATTGGGATCTTCACACAGTGCAACTAATGCTCTCATTTTGGACGCTTGATCTGTAAAAAATCCCTTCACACATGTATACACACGTGCATGGCACTTAGCCACCACCAAAGAGTGGAGAACTACTGGGATTTGAACCTGTAGTTGCAGGAAGTCCAAATATTTCAAACCTTACATGCTGACTATAAAACCATTCCCTCTTGCTGATTATTCTGGAATTAAAATGTAGTTTACATTACACAAGCTTGGAAAATTCCCAAATCAAATAAACTTGTTTAGAAAGGTTGTTCTCTGTCGGATATGCTGAAGTCACCACCTTACCCCACCTTGATCTCTTAGGTGTTTGTAACGCACTCCATGTTCTCATTGAGAAGAACTCAGTATAAGTTGAATAAGCTTTTTCTATCAGTTAGACAGTGCTAAATGCGACTGCAAAATGCAATGTGGTGCAAAAGATATTTTTACTTATTTGAATTCTAGACCTATGAGATAGTTGACTATATCGTATTTTGAAGAGATGGGAAAATCTCTTTCATTACTTATTGTGTTTTTAATATAATAGGATTTGATATGGTATCTTAACTGGATAAATCAAAATGAACTATAATTATCTATATTTTTGTCCATATATAACATTTTTTCATAGATAATTTTACATAACTGGCGACAATCAATTTTAATAATATAGCTGCCCTATATTTTAGTTCCTTTACTCAATCTTGAAAAGTTAAATGTTACATAAATTTTCTAAGTTTGAAAATGCACAGATAGAAAGCCTTACAAGTCAGCTGTTACACATATGTAAATATGCAAATTCTTTAACACACATATATACTTACATACTCATACTGATATCTATATCTGTCATTAAGCAATTAAGCAAAAAAAAGTGGAATTATAACATCTGCCAACACTACTGATAGCATAAAAGTAAAAGACAATGTTGATTCTTTTCTGTTCATTATATGCAATTTTACTTGAAATTTAATGGCAAAATCAGGTTGTTTTAAGCTTTGGAAAATATATTTATAGCAGTTAAGCTATTTTGACATGCCATTATGAGAGGATCCTTCAGAGCTCCAGATTTGGATGTGGAAAATCCAGATGCCCTAAAATATTTCTCATCGCGTGCGCAGTGGCTGCTCTGTTCAGCCAACCTCGCACACTACTTGTAGTTTCTTTGTTAGAAAGACATTTTCTTTGATATTGTCATGTTGTATTTCCTCAGAGCATTTTCTCCCCCAGGGCTGAATGTGATTTTACAGAACTGACTTCATTAATTTTTACAACATTTCTGTGATTTTTTTTGAAGTGTTGCAGAGAAAAGGTGGGCAGTAAACTTATTTGATAGAGAAACTGAGGTACTGAGACGACTAAGTAACTTGCAGATGATTTCTAAGTAGTTTAAGAATGAAACCAAATCATTTGCTTGTGGCTTTAGTATTTGATATGTTGTCAGGCAGTAACACATTTAAGTCCAGAAAACAGTACAAATAAAATATAAGTAAAAATTAGTCAGCTTCATACATAGTTTCTATTGTACTTATTTTTTGGACATATGCATGTTATAGGCTTGATTTGCATATTTCTTGTTTAAACCGAAGATGACCTGCACTTTCCAGGTCTAGCACTTCTTATTGTGGTTTTATTTATTTATTTTTTTTAGACTGAACACTTTAAAACAATAAGTAGAACAAATCCAATTTGTCTTGACTCAGTTATCCCAGGCAGGGTCAATCTGATACTTTTTGTAGTTTATGATTGGTTGTCAAGCAATTAATTAGACAACATGAATTGAGTTAGAGGACTTCTCATAAGGTATATCAATTTTATATAAATGTACAAACATAAATGACTTTACATAAACTGATATTTACATATTCTATAAACAATTATGCTAAAAATTTATAAATTCCCTTATTGACATTTGCAAATAAAAAATATTTAATTAGAAAATATAGAATGCTAAATGTGTTCCAAAAAGATATTCCTATAAGAAGATGAAGATATTGATATCATTTAAGTTCCCATACATTATAATAAAATAAATATAAACTAGGATATAGCTATGCTCAATTGTGCAACTTTTCTTCTTGTCTCAAAAAATTAAAATTGTTTTAAGAAAATCTATACAAATTCAATAATTTATATTGCATAAATATTTTATTAATTTATGTTGCCAATGTATATATATAAATGCTAATTTTTTTAAACATTTACAGAAGTGGAGCTTCTAAGAAAATATAATTAATTACATTTTAGTTAAAATGGAGGTTAAGCTGCAAATAACATTTTAATACCAATCTTTCTACTTTCCTCACTGAAATTTTAAAATGTAATTCAACTTTCTTAACTAGAATACTGAAGTCACTTGAGTTGGGGTAGGGTGTCTTTTTAAAATTACATTTCTTGTATTACAAAGACCACCTTGTCAGGTACATTATTTGGCAAGCATATTACTACAAGTTAATAAGATAAAATGTATTGAATAGAGGATACTGTGTTATTTAAATCTCCACATTATCATAAAAACATTTGTTTTGCATTTTCCTTTAGGTTAAAATGATAATATTTACTGTGAGAAAAATATTAACATTGAAGTAAAATTTAGCATTTATGCAAATATCATTGTTTTGAAGATTTAATATTACTTTATCAAAATGATAATTGTTACACCAAATTGAAAAAGTGTAAAATTGTGATTAAAGGATCAAATAAGAAACCTAGAGCAAGATATTAAATTTGTGACAATTTTCTCAAAGAAAACAGTATTTGAAACTAAATTTGTAATGAAATCTAGATGAACAATTGGAAAAAAAGTAAAGCATGTTTTTATAAAAATAAACCCTGAATCAAATGTGGTTGCTAGAGAACTATTAACATTATATCGAAAAGAGATCTAAAAGATCACTTCCAATTGCCATATACACTCAGACAGTTTGCAAGGATTTGACATGGAAATACTCACATTTTTAAAATAGTGATGAACTTTAGCACACCAGAAAAAAACTCAGAGATTGCATTTTATTAGACAATATGACCAGCCATTTGAAAGGTATTTTTATACTTGACATATGTAAGAAAAATTGATTTCTGTTTTCCTTTCTTTTTTTTTAGTTCAACTTGGGGTGCAGAGAGGAAGTCATCAGTTTCACAGTCTCCTCCTGCCTGGCAGGCTGCACTGAAGACTAAGGGAGCTGGCTAGATTTAGATTGCCACGGATTCTTGAAACAAAGCAAGGTAGGAAATCTCCAAGCTTTTGCAGAAAAACTGTGCCACTTGCCTCAAGTTAAGGACCTCACTCCTTACAAAGCTATAACTGGAACAACAGTTTTTAAAAGCATGTGCATAGTGCAATGATTTGCTTTCATCAGGAAAAAAAAGTGCAGTTTAAAACTAATGTTTATTTCTTTCATCATCCTTCAGCAACTCCTTCCTATCACAACTGGGAAAGAAAAGAGCAAAATTCAGAAAGGGTCATTCAAAGGAAAATGTAATGCATTTTGGTCATTTCTATTATTTCTTGACTTTACCTATCTTCCTATGTGATTTACATAGAGATTAACAAACAAACAAAGCAATTGAACAGCTGAAAGAGTGCTAATTGCAACTAGTGATAATTTCATTGACCTGCCACAAATCACTGCCTTTCAAAAATGTTATTGAGCTTTATGCATATTTCTGATTGGAGAAACTTAATATTCAAAATATGTGCATGAAATAATCAATTAACCAAATCTATAGACTGCAATGACCTATGCAATTCCTTTCATGAATTTGTAGTTAATGATTATTTTTAAAATGCAATCATATTTAAAAATGAACTGTTTAATTTGTTGAATTACAGGTGAACTTCACTAGGAAATACAATTGGTTTCCTGTCAGCAAAAGAATAA
The DNA here is from genome assembly GCA_004027295.1 of Dolichotis patagonum. Lineage (NCBI taxonomy): Eukaryota > Metazoa > Chordata > Mammalia > Rodentia > Caviidae > Dolichotis > Dolichotis patagonum. The sequence continues at coordinate 22,473 of PVJX010003744.1, forward strand.
ATACAAATTTTGTATTTTGTTCCACATAAAATCATAAGAGATAACTATATTGACAATAAAGAATAAAGTTGCTGCAAATCAATTCAGTTTTTGAGGAAAGCAATCTTAATGTAACCTACACTAGTTAACAAAAGATATTGTGCGAGCTTTGGTTAGAAATGTAACACAGTAACCTAGAATTACCTTACATCCGTGTTTAGCAACTACCATTTTTACACTTGCGAGTTTAAAAAGCTGTCTACTCCCATCTAGTGGTCACATCTTTAAGTACACGTCACAAAATTAGCAGCCAGCATGGTCTGTCTGTGCTAAGGCAAATGGAGCTGCTGTTTTATTGTCAGAATTAAATAATTAATGCAGTTAACAACATCTGCATAGATTAAGTAATTCAGGCTCATGGGTTTTGTTGATAGCAGTAATTTTAAAAGCAGCATAAAATGGTTTTAGTCTGATTTATGAAGCGTAGCTCATGCTGCCAGAGCTGCACGAACTCGGTGACTGAAAACTGCCAGGATCACTCGAGAGAATCGCCATAGTTGTATAGGCAAAAATTTCTTATAAATATTTTATAAAATGACTATCTGTAAAGAGAAAGGAAGTTCAGGAAATAAGGTCCTGTGTGTGCAGCTGCACTCCAGAACGTAAAAATAGATCATTGAACTCTCGAAATCCTTGAAAAAAATTAGTGTCAATTTTCAAAATAGAGTACATGTTAAAAGTGTTACCATGTCACCTTTACTTTTTGTATTCAAAGACTGAGAGGAAGTGTTATATTACTGATATTTGTATTCTTAAAAAAATAATAAAAACCCCAAAGGAAAAAACGGTTACATTATATATTTCGGAAAAAAGAAACGTGTACTATGTATGTTTTAAATTTTACACAAAGATGGCAGCATGTGATCTGGTAATATATACTTGCACTTAACGTAGTATATTCACACATGTTCTATTAATTGGAAGCTGAAAGTTTGAAGTTACCTGAAATTTTAAGATATCAAAAGACAGTTCCATTATGTTCATTAGCAGATAAACTGGGAAGAAAAATTTTTACACAGTGGGGAAAATCACTCCATTTCAGCACAGGATTAAAAATCATAATGTCTGTGCAATCTGTTCATGCTAGCCACTCATTCTGCTCCAGGAAGATGAGATGTTACAATTGCAAACTAATTATACAACAAAGCAGATCTGTTTATTTTGTAGAGATACTCCATATAAATACTACACTAGGTTTTTCACAGTAACGTAAGATTGGATCTCTACCTGAAGAGACAAGAAAAACATACGCCACAATGCCAAGCAAAGGGATAGTTACCTTATTGCCTGAATTCTGGATTCAGTGAGAAATCTCAGCAATCGGGAAAACTTTCTGGACATCATGAGGACTGATAAGAGACTTAAGAGAGTGTGATTCGCCTAAGAAGAAAATAACATAAGAGATGCACAATTAATGAAGACACAAAATTTAACAAAAAATAAATATGTTTGAGTGATAGTTTGAAGAGTATTCTAAGAAAATCAGAGAGGGTTCAAGTTAGGAAAAAACAGATGAAGATTCAGTTAGAAAAATAGTTTGGGTCAAACTAGAAAGGATCCTCAATGTCTGATCATACACCAAAGCCGAGTATGCTGAGGTTAGATAAATGAGTTTTTCTTGGGATTATAAATCTTAAGTTTGACAGTAATGTAATACACTAATCTTTGAGTGACCAGAAGGAAAAAATCAGTAATTTGTTTTCTCACATTAAAATCAGAGTTGTGACAGTGCTTAATTGATCATGATGAACTGAAAACTTACAGATTTTGCTTATTGATTCATATGTATGAGCATCAAATATTCTTTAGTATCTTCTATATGTGAAGGAGAAATATTTACATAGGATTTACTTTTAAATATTATATTAAAGGTATTCTTGTGTTAAAACAATACATATTATATCAACATGCAATAATCATTTTTAGTTTGAAAGTTACAATGCAGAAATTAATGATTAAGTCAGAATTCTAGCAGTTTTAGGATTGAAATATCAAGCCTAATGTATATCTTATATATAATGTATAAAACTTTTTTATCCCAGTATGAGTGGGTTACCAGTTAAATAGAACCACCACCAAATATAGCAAGGATAATTGTTAGGAAATCAGATGACAGAAAGAACAGTTAATATAAACCATTTTGAAAGAAATTAAATTACTTCATAATTTGTCCCTAATATCAGATACAGCAAACAAGATAAAGTGAAACAACACAAACCTATTTACTTATAACTGTTCCTGCTCCAGGGTATCCCTCTATTGCTGTGTTCCTCCATTCATGTTACTATTGTGATTCCATTTGAGTTCAGCACTTATCGTACATAGATAATAAATACATAATATAGAGACATAGATAAGTACGTATATAACAGAAATTATATATACAAATGAGAGTAAATATATTTATGTTCTTTAAAATCAGAACTATTTCAATTAACAAAGTCTAAAATATAATGATGCTTGACATTATTCTGAGTAGATTTACAAATAGATTCATACCTGCTGAGAAAAATATTTACTTGTGATTAAGTTAATAAATTTTAGGCAAATAAGCACAAAATGTATTTAAAGACACTATTCCAGACAAAGTTATGTCTTAAAATGGAGAATACTTCTAATCATATGAATCATCTTGCACCATAGATAAATACGACTAATAGAATATATACAGTATATATTTTTCATATATATTTGTACCAACTCACAGAAATGTCTATGATATGTAGATATATATTTCTTTGTTGTTATTTACATATGATTTCATATTCTAAACTAGTCTTCATTCCAGACAGATATTCAATGAGGTAAAAAATACTTAGACAATGAAATTCATCATTTTCAGGAAAATATTTCATAAAATAAAAAATAATAAATTGCTATTATAATGTAATACTTTATATAAGTGATCTTCCTAAGCTCCTAAACTTCATGTTTTCTTTTGCTGCTCTGTCAAAAGATATAGGATGACTCCACAACTTGGAGTGCTTTTCTCAAGTGACATCATGTCTAAAATCAATTCCAGCAGATGAAAATATATTTTAATCATTTTGTTTACTTAGAATAGAAAGAAAAGCATATGAATTTTGATTAAGTAAATCAACCCAAACCAAACCAAACAAAACACACAAAAATTTGCCGGGAAGCAGACAGCTGAGTAGATGAGGGCGGTCCTGCACGTGAATTACTCTGAGTGGCATTGTATTTAGCTGTTTGATTTTAAACCTCACGCCCCCCCCCCATTTTAACATTGTAGAAAGGAACAAAGGCGATCAAGAGAAAAGGCAATCCAGTCATTAAGTAGTAATTGGTAGAAGAGGCTTTGGGGTTAAAATTAATAAAACCAGCATGATGTACATTAAGACTGTATAAATATTTAAGAAACTACAGCCTGCTTGGCGATGTAAATCGATTAGCAAAACGACTTAATACTAAGACGCAAGTATTTCAGGTAGATAAAATCAACAGAGACTCCCTGTTAGAAATACCATCAGTTTTCATTCTGACAGTGCTTTATTTTTTTAAATTTAAATTGTCAAAGTAAAGAACTTCCAATGTTTTGCGTAAAAGACTTCTGTTTCATCTAATGCAATATAGGAAATGGAATTGAAAATAAAATCATTTCTATATGTTTATATAAATATTTATATATATTATAATATATAATTATATACATATTATATATTTTTTCTTTCCTTGTCAGGTCATGTAAAATAGAAACAATTCTGGCTTTTCACATTGAAATTAAAAGAAAATTCAAAGTATAAAAAAGGATTTTTTTGCTGGTAATATTGACTAAAGAAACTTGTTTATAGGAAGAAGTATATTTAGAGATAAAATAATTATTCTTTATTTATAACATTTCAAATGAAAATAGATTTTTAAATAATTAATACTTAAAAATTTCAATGAAAAAATTTCATAGTATTTGCTATTTAAGCATTTCTTTTTAAAATATCTACTCTGCAAAATAGGTTGATGTAAATTTCATTAAACCCCTAGTTAAAATTTTTGAAAATAAAACTTCTAACTGTATGTTTACAAACCTTTACAGGCTTATATTTATTTAAAGAAAACACCTAGCAATTTACTGGTATTTTTCATTTTTCTCAACTGTTTTGTGTCACACAGGCTTGAGCCTGACAGTGTTTAGAATTAATAATATGTTGTACATTATAGTCACATAATATTAACATCCTCATGAATAGGGACATTTGAAAAATTTTCAGGTTAAAGCTGAAAATTAAAAAAAAAATTTGGTTCAACAGTTTCTTCGTTATCACACACAATTAGCATCAGGTGTACTGTGAACCATAATATTTCTGTTTTGCATTAAATTCCTTCACAGAGAACTGCATTTTTAGTATTTACGTGGTGAGTCTCCATTGAAACATTAATACTTATCAATAGAATGCATCAGTATGGAATATATAAGGCCACTGCATTTAAATCTATATTTGCAGTGTTCTGCGTGCATCTGTAGAGATACCAAATAAATGTTGTGAACAGGGAAAAGAATTGTAAAATAGTCAGTAATAGTCAGTGAATAAATCAAAGCTTTCTTTGCCATTGACACATCACTTGGAGAAATACTCATAACTGGAGAACTCACTCTGGAGACATTCCCTCTGATTGATATTATGTACAATGTGGGTCAGCTAACAAGATAAGATGATGATCCATCAAAAATTCCTTGTCCCAAATATGTCAAATATTTAAGTTTTGTTGTTCTTGTTCATGTTTCTCCACATCTTTCCTCTGGCCTACTTTTCTCAGTAAAATAAAATGTCTATTCTTCTACAACATTAATCTTCCATTTTTGGAAACAGTCAATATTAGACTTTTTTAGACACTAACCTTCTTGGATACTATATTTGAAACCTTTAAAGTTAATACAAATGGAAGATTTTTAATTGTTTTTAAAATTAATTTTTCTGAGTTTAAAGACAAATTATATAGAGGACTGAAAAACACACTAACTTTTATAATTCTAGATTATGCTTCAAAATATGAGATAGATAGATAAAGATAGATAGACATCCTGATGAATAAAATGTAGATAGAATAACATATTACTTTTGACTATATCCAGCTAACAAATGGATCGATGTAAAAGTAATCATTTTCATTTTCTTTTTGGTCTTCTAATTGTAAATAAAGCAATGTCTTTCACACCTGAAAGGCATTTGCTAATCTATCTAGTGCTTTATCCAGCACAGACAGTATTCAATATGTCATGCAAGTATAACTTAATGTGCACTATGTGTAACAGATGTTAACAAGAGAATCTCTGTTAATGTGCACTCAGTTTAGGAAGGCAGATCCTATCTGTCTATATCACATAAATATTATTGAAACACATTTAGCTACATACTTCACACAAAAGGTGAGCTTAAAAATGCATGATCTCGGGGCTGGGGATTTAGCTCAGCCGCGTAAGCGCCTGCCTTGGCAGCAAGCAGCTGTGAGTTCAATCCCTGGTACCAACAAAAAAATAAAAATTAAAAAAAAATGCATGACCCCCAGTTTCCTAGATAAAATGTGTCCTACAAAACTGTATGCAGTAGATGCAGGATCATTCTCTAATCACACTTAAAAGTCTTCTTTAAGTCTTCCTGAACCGAGCAGAAACACTGGCAATAACGAACCGTCCATGCGTGACCGAAGTAGGAAATCCTTTCATAACTTTCACAAAGTCACTCTTGCCAAACGCCCTGCTGATCACCATGAACTCCATATACTCATACCAGAAACTTTCCAAAATTCTAAAAGCTATAAATGGTACAACGATAACAATAACTGGATAAATAGAGCTAATATATCAATTGTACCAGACTTCAAGGGGAAAGAACAATTGAGTTAATTAATTTTTAAAATTTCAGTTTGCTAACTGCATTCCTTTTCATTTTTAGTAACTGGAAGTATTTCTGCTTCTTTTGGTGGATAAAAACATTAAAATGTAATTAAGTTACTGTAGGACAATCAGAAGTTTTATGTATCATCTACTATCATCACATTTTGTATTAGCACAATTATCTTTCCTGTAATATTAAAATTAGATGTAAAATTTATTGAACATTCGCTACACTGCCAAATACAGAAACATATGTGCTCTTACCCAATACGTTTCGTGGATAGAGGTAATAACAAAATATTTCATAAATTTACCATTTAGTTGCTTTGCTTTTATGCTTCAAATTATGGCTCACAGCCAAAGGCATCACCATTCAGTAGCTTGCTCAAATTAACATGTTAGGCGTTTTTTGCTTAATAGAAAATGTTTAAAAATAGAAAACTGTAGTGACCAAAAATAAGATATTGAATAAATAACATAGGGGGAATCATAACCTGAAAAATATTAACATCATGGCTTTAGAATGTGTATTTCATTGTATATGGTTCACAGATTTTTTATAAACATTTTAAATAATTCAGTGTAGCATAGACATGTTTGACTATATGTAATGCAATAAATTATATTTAAGAAATTTATTTTAAACATACTTTATATATATATATATATATATATATATATATATATATACATACAAACTTAGGAAAGTAAATCAGGTAAGTAGGAAAAGAGAAATTAAATTATCTTATTTTTTATATATTATAAAACTAGTATTGATAATATATAATTTTGATAGACAAGGAAATACAACTTAAAATATTTACTTGTAAGTTAAACACTAACAAAAAAATACAAAATCTAAATTTGATTATATCAAACAGCTAACAGTGTGAGATCTAAGATCTGGTATTAAGTAAAAATGACCCTTGCTTTACTCAACAAGAGAAAATAAATAGAACGTTGGGCATTAGATAATTTTGACTTATTTGAGAGGATTATCTACCAGACAGTATATCAGCAGAGACTGTTTAAATAATAAAGGATCATAGAATTCATGTCAAACTGAAAATGACTGAAAATATTCAAGGATCTCACATGAGACTGGGAAGAAAAAACTAATACTGGTGTAGATTGAATTTTTATAAAATTCTCAAATGTAGTGTCAGATTTTTGTTTGTGTATTAAAAGAAATTTTAAAAACTTGCTATTTCATGACTCTGTGTAGACAGAAATGTGTACCCAATACATTTACACCATAAAATCTGATTTTTTAAAGATCAATTTAGCATTTTAGTGAAATTCATGTCATTAAAAATTGATCATTTGTTACTTGAATACAAATCCATTTCTTCTATCAGTAGATAATATTATTAAATAAATGTTAAAATCCTTTTCCTTCAGTCAAAGTTTAAGAACATAATCTCTACTTACACCAATGTGCACAGTCCAAAGGAGTTAAACAGATGTTATATCCTCATGGCTGGTATGGGCAATTTCTATATCCCACCAACCCATTTGGCCTTAGCCTCAGGGTGGCTGTCTCAGCACTTCCTGTTTGTTGTATTTATCCCCCTCTGATAAAATAACATATTTATTCTCCAATTACAAATATTTTTTCTTCCTTTTTTAATAATAAGTAATTTATTGATTCATTTTTTCTTCAATGATTCAGTAAATCTATGTGAAGAAACCATACGTCTGGTATTCTTTTGAGCATTAAAAATAAAAAAAATGAAGATACAATTTTAAACTTTCCAGTGATCTATCTTTCCATGGTAATAGGTAGATAAACAAGTAATTATAAAAATTTCTAAAATTAAATAACACTTTTTTTTGGTACTGGGGATTGAACTCACAACCTCACACTTGCTAAGCAGGTGCCTGTGCCACCAAGCTAGATATTTACCGAGCATTTACATATTGGCTTTGAAGTCACAGCAAATACATGGAAGGTTTCTAGATAGACATAGACGGATGCATAGGTACTGTATATAGATAACTAGGTAGACAGTTATACAAAATGAATTTTCTGTCTTCTTACGCTTTTATTTGAGAACAGACCATGAAGAGTTAAATAAAGGCAGATGATGGTAAGTTTAATGTAGAAAAATGTTCAGATAGGACTAAGAGAACACAGCAAGACCTTTCTAACAATATGAACATGAGAAAAGTCTCATAGATCAATGCTGGACCCATTTTTTGGGAAACCTTCAATCATAGTTGACTTTTAGTCATCACCTGAGAATATTACAGACAAAATCTTAATGACTCTGGATGTACAGTATGCTCCCAGAGCAAAGGACATGCATCAGCAGCTGTCAAAACCTACCAGACGAGAGAGAGGGGGGGGGGGAGTGTGTGTGTGTGTGTGTGTGTGTGTGTGTGCAAACATGGATGACCCTGCTGGTTTCTTTGCTGTCATCCTGAGTTTTGGTTGCTTGCTGCGTGATCAGCTCTATGTAAAATTCCCAGGCCCAGAGACACAGACATACTTCCCCAGACAGTGAGATTTTGTATGTGTACAGAAGGGTCTTTTCCAGATGAGTCATTGCATTTTAGTAGATTTTTTAATATATTTTTGTTATCTTGTTTAAAGTTGGTACAGTATACTTTATTAATGCTACATGACAAGATATATCTTCCTAAGGCGCTCCTTCAGAAGGTCTAAGAGGGAACCTGTATCATAGAGGATAGATCCTGGTGTGTAGAATATTAGTTGAGGCAAAGATTCACTGGAGTTCAAGATCTCATATGTTCTTTCAGAGCTGGCAGTGTAGAGGATTCACAGTTCTTAAAGTCTATTTGGACCACAAAGCCCACCACCCTGTTTCTGTAGCCAAATTCATTGATATACTACGAAATTACTATGACAACCCGGTCAGTGAATGCATTGCAAGCCATAGCATCAAAGATGGAAGAATGGGTGCTATCCATATAGTCCCAGGAAATAAACTTGTCTTGAGTGTAGCCAAGGATGTTCTTTAGCGAACCCCTGATTCCTGCCTTGTTACCTGCTTGCTATGGTACATGCTTTGTGTCAGACCCAGACGGTTAGAAGCTTCACTAAGTAAGTCAGCAGTTCTACACCCTAGGGTGTACAGAACCTGCCCTAGAGTGGCTGTTTACATTCCAGGATGTTGTATGATTGCTTCATTGCGTCAGTTTAAGAAGTTGAGAAGTTTAACTAAATGTCTCAGCAGGGGTCCAGGGTCCTCACTTCGTAAACACCCTAAGTCTGGGAAGAGAACAGAGCATAGGGACGGTGTCAGTGCTAACCCTAGAGTTGGCAGCCTGTATGCAGTGTAAGGGGGGAAAGGAGGTTTGCTTCCCCTTTTTTGCTCTTGATGCTCTTGCTGTCTTCTGTGGTAAACTGTTGCCTCTCACAGGGTCACCCAACTGGAGCCACCTGATTATAGACTAAAACCTCCAGAGTCTGTGAGCTAAATAAACCTGTCCCTTTTTTAACTGGGTGTCAGATATTTTGTCCCAGAAATGAAAAAAAGTAACTGAAATGCTTCTTAATGTCATCATATTTACCAACTTTCTAGATAGCAGGTCAGATCCACTATCTGTATGTTGGACAGGAGGGTACAAAAGACCATCAAAGAGAACTTCCTTTCAGGTCAGAATGGTCAAACCTCAGGCTTCACAGTGCCAGTACACTTAGGGATGATGTTATTGACAATCTCCTGGCAAATATGCCAGGATTTCCCAGGAAGGTTGGCATCCATGAACTTTAGGGTGACAGTGACAGTACATACAGGCCCTGCGCTCTTCCTCACAGCAAAACTCTCACAGACAGCCCTGGCCAGTGAGGATAAACAATTGGCAATGCAGGAAGCACTGCTGGAAATCTTGAGGGAGCTATCATTTTTCTCGTGTCTCATCACCATCACAGACACGAATCCATCAACAAGAAAGCAGAGACAATGACTGTTTGGTTTCATACTTTAACTGAGCTCCACTCTTTTCCAAGACTGCAACAAGATGAGGAGACTTCACGATTCCTTCAACATCAGCACTATGCCATTGGGTTTTAAAGAGACCTTGTTTCTGGAGGTGAAAGAGACTTTTCAATTGGTCACAAGCTTCTAATTCTTAGTCTTGACTGTACCATTGAATTAGACATGGGTAGCACCAACCAGAATATGTAAACTGTATAATACTGATAAATGAAGGAGTTACTACTCCAGCAAATGTCTGCTTCGCTGAAACGCACAGCAGCCCCAGTGGCCAGACAACTAATATGGACAGATGCATTTCCTCCAACCTTCACACTGTTATGCCTCAGGAACACAGGTGATACCACATTAAAAAAAATTGTGCCTAATTGTCAAACCAGGATCATGATGCGAGTAATATACTTCAAAGATGATGCAGTCTTGTGCTTGGCACTGAGGTAGTAAGCATGTCTACGTCATGCTACTTTCCTGACGTGGTTCCTAACATATCAGGTCTAATATTCATGTTAACTGAAATGATTATGCTGCTTCTTGCAAGATAGGAAAAACTGTTTCAAAGATAGTGACATTGGCTCTCAAGTGGATCCAATTTTTCATCTCTCCTGAATATTCCAGAGTATCATGATTCAGGACAGAATTAGTCTCACTAATATGATTTAAAGTGAGGGACAAATAACTAGTATATTATTCACTTTCCCATTGCTGGGACAAAATAACTAATAGAACAATTTAAGAAGGAGAACTTTATTTCGATTTGTGGTTTCATAAGGTCTAGTAGGCAGTCATCTGGCTCCAAACAGAAAAGGCATGCTAGAAGGGCACAATGAGGGAAAGATTTTCAACCCACAGAACTGAGAAGGCACACAGCCTGGGACACAATCCGTCCCTCCAGATCACACTCCCAGACCCATTTCCTACAGCAGGCTCTACCTCCCAACAGTGAATCAATCTACCAATCACTGTAGTGATCAAATCAACTTAGATGTTTTAGATCTTAACTGTAACAGCTAGAAAGACTATTCTTACTTCTGAGCGCATAAACAAAAAGGAGTAATTCTATCCTCTTGTGAGATAAAGCAATTTTATCCTTTTGTTTTACAGCAAGTCTGCATCTGTCTGATGATTTTTAGTTGATTTAAATAATCTCTATCCATAAAGCAAAATAATCCTTAAGAAAGACCTTAAAATGAATAGGACATAGTACCACAGCATTTTGGGGCCTGTTGTCTATATGTATTTCCCACCCAAATTACTTGAGAAACTGTTAACATGCAGTGTGCTTGAAATGACACTCATCTTTTAAATACTAAAGAGGCCCCCAGGTGTTTCAGTCTTAGTTAACCCCTCTTCTTTGGAGGAATCTAGAACTGGACTTACAGCACAATAAATATAAATGACTGCCAATAAGTAAAATTAAGCAGGAACCCATTTTAAATGATTGCATATAAATACTATATGATACTATAGAGGCTCTATATAATATGCCAGGAAACCTGCACATGATCACAGAGCAAACGGGATGATCTTAATGGCTTGTAAAAAGAAAATATTTGTAGAAAGATTAGTCTAAGGACAAACCAGCAATTGACAGAGACGGACGAGAGATAGGAAAAAAAAAGTAGATTAGAGAAATGTCTTATGTAGAATTAGGTAAACATGTGCTAATAATTTTTTTTTTTTTTTGGTCTTCTTGAGACAGGTCTCACTATGCCATTTAGGCTGATTTTGAGCTCACTTTGTAGAGCTCAGGCTCAGGCTGGTCTCGAACTTCTAACATTGCCCCTGCCCCTGCCTCAGCCTCCCAGGGGCACCCCTGAGTGAGCCAGTATGTTTTTGTTCACTGTAAAAAGAATTTGGGGGACATAATCATTTTCATATTTCAAAAAAGAAAATTTGGAACACTGCTTTTAAATTACTGGCTGAATAAAAGTTGTATATTTGTTAATGACACTTGAAAAAATCTCTAGATTGTTTTTCTTCAAATGTTTGCAGGTGTGAATAATTAAAATATCACACTTTCTTTTGATTATATGAGCATTCTCATGCATACAAATGATTTAACCACTTCACTGAACATGGGAGGCCTCTATAATCAATAGAAGATTATGTACAAACATTAGAGTTCAAAGTCGTAATTCAAATTGCATGTCTAATAACTATTTATATTTGCTTGAACTTCCATTTTTCTTAGGGAATAATAATTTACTAACTGATCAAAATACTTTTCTTTCTTTTTACATCAAACTACTAACAGATAAGCACAAATAGTAATGTGTTTCATTAATAAACTCATACACACAGGTAGTCATTGATTAGATTATGTAAAATTATGTACTTGTTTATTTTTTATTAAATGTCTATGGTACTTTTGGTATGAATAAATTAACTGTTATCTTGAAACTGATGAACTACAGCTGAGAGTAGCAAGTTTATTTTGGACTACACTAGTGTTTAGGATCTGATTGGGCGTGTATACTGACAAATGTATGAGAATTATACAACTCAGGAATGAAGAAAAACAGCTTAACATTATAAAGACCCAGAGTCAACCATTATCTCCATTTACAAGGTTTAATGTCATCATTCATAAACTGAGGTAGCAGTTCTATGTCATAGAGTTTTTGAGAATTAAATGAAGCAATAGGGCTGGGGACTTAGCTCAGTAGCCTAAGCACCTGCCTGGCAAGCGTGAGGTTGTGAGTTGGACCCCTGTTACCAAACAAACAACAACAACAAAAAACAAAGTTAAATGAAGCAATATGTGCACAGATCTTAGTGCATGCTATATTTTAAATGAATATTTGTTGCTATTATTGCACATATAAATGGGCCTAAAATCCTCTGTGAAAGCTTTTAAAACTAATAAGATAAAATAATTAACAAATTTTCATCAGAATTTTCATTTTGATTTCACATCAATTCACTTGAAAAAAAATGAATTAGATAATTCAGAAAAAAACATCAATATTGGCTTTTAGAGAATAAGAAACATAAATAAACTTGTTCAACCCAACTAGGTGTGCCCTGGTTGTTCATTGAGAACAATGAATCTCAAACCAAAATATTTCTGGTGTCTAATCTTCCAGAAACTGACGTTCCTAAATTTAAGGGGATGTTTAGCAATCTGTGTTTTTAATGTGTACACCAAACGGGCTCTGAGCCAGTCATTCTCAGGGCCCACTGGGAGGCACACTGAGGCTGGCTGAGTAAAGTAGCAACTCTTGCTCATCTCTGCAAACCCAGTGCTGAACTCTGCCTAACATGCAGTAAGGGTTCCATGGGAACTGATCTATAACTACTGATGATAAGATTAAGGTACTAACCTGAAACTAACTGATATTATTACTATTTTATTCATTCGTACTATGGAGAGTTTCATATTATGTTATGTTAATTTTATTCTAAATTATGAGGTTATATTCATTTTAATTATTACAGCCTGTGATAAAAATGGAAATAACAAACCCATTTGTATAACAATAAGCAGAGTCAAGTGTGTTCTTTAAGTTTATATTTCTCTTGAGAGTCCCCAAAATATTTAAGTCATGAACACCTAAAAGGTAGAAATAATCTAGTTACAATTTATGGCTGTGGATTCACTTTTTCCCTTAAACATAGTCTCTTTCCAACTGATACAAAATGGCATTAATAGTATTTCCTATTGCTCAGCTAACTTCAAGAAGAAACAAGTTAAATACATCTAAGTTTTCATTAAGTGTTCAAGGCAACAGGAGGAATTACCAGTGAGCAAGCATTTAATTAGAGTATCTGTAAAACAATAGTATCTACATTATAATCAACAAATGGAAAACAAGATCAAACATAAATTATGGTTAGCTATGAAATAAAATTTTTGATTCAGTGAATAAAATTTCAGGTTGATTCCTCAGAATGATTGATATTATAATTTCAGATAGATTCTTGAATCTCATTATTTAAATCAGATATTTCACTAAAGTCTGTCAAAAATATTATAATTTATATTAGATATTTGAAAGTTTTCTAAGACTAGACTTAAACCTGTTAATATTGTGAATTTGGACAAATACTTAAATGCAAAATCTTAATTTGTTCATTTATATTTGCCTATATACTCATGGGTTTATTTTGGTATCAAATATTAAATATATATTTAAATGTGCTTAAACAATAAATGAAATGTTAATTGTGTTTAAATGATAAATTAACATAATAAATATCATTTTCACATTTTCAAATATCCTAAATTTAACTACAGTGAAAATTTTTTCATGTTATTTTTTATAATTTCATTATTCTGTGGTTACATATTGTTATGTCTCATAAAATATAAACAGAACCCTAAATGTACTGAGATATATTTTAATCTAAGGATGTATTTTGAATTAAGGAATACAATTGAAGTAGCAAGTGTAACATGCATCAGTTCAGTAAAATGTTCAATGTTCAGAGAGAATTCGCATCCTATAGTGCACCGTGTTAATGCAAATAATCTCCAGACTTACAGGGTCTGAATTACAAATAAAAATAATTCCTAGACATTATTGAGGAGGCTATTTCAGCAGAATAAAACTACAAAGATCACACGAGTTATGAGAACTGCTATCAGGTAGTATGACCCGGAAAGTGAGGAAGTCTCAGAACAGCCTTACTGTTAAAGTGTTCTATGAATATGTCCCTCCATTAGCCAGAGACATTTTCAAAGGTATTTGATTACTGAAATGTTAATTTTATTGGAGTAAAACAGGAAACATCTATGAGAAACTGGACTCAGACATACCACATGAAAATGGAGGACAAAGTCCTATTACCTAATTAAACAAACCCTCATAAAAATAAACACCAAATAACAGGAAAAAAGGATGAAAGCGAAACAATTTGGTACAAACTGAGCTCATGACCGCACAATGTCCAAGAATGAAGTTGCAAACCAAAATAAGAAGGTAAAGAGAGAAGAGGGTATTAATTGGAAATAAGGGAGGAAAAAACCCTCCTGTGTTTTACAGGAAGGAATTCAGAATGTAGAATTCCCTCACAGTGCCTAGCCCAGAACTTTTTGTGGATAGAAAGAGCACCAGAATTGCTAGATTGTCTCATGGTCACCTACCACAAAAATCCATGAATTTAAAATGACCGTGTGGAACTAAGCTGTCTCACTGAGTTACTCAGCATGGAGAGCTTTACGGAAACTGGGATTTTAGGGAAAAACAGGTTGTTGTGAATTTTACATTCCTCAAAATTCAGGTCCTTTGTTGGGAAGGCCTATTCCTCCCTTGGTAGGAAATGACTGTATTCCCTATTGTCTGAGGAAGTTTATTCTTGGTCTGAAGTCCTAGTTCACTGTCTATTCTTATTTTATTTCTTATTAATATGGTTGATTACACTACTCTATCTCAGTTCCTTTCCCTAGCTACCTCTCTCTCATTCATAAACTAACTAAACCATTTTTTATAGAATGACTATAATCAATGAAGAAAAAATTATTCATTTTGGAAAAGAAACAATATATAGTTTGAATCATAAATGCACTGATATTGAAAAATGTTTGAATAGTTTTTTTACATGTATTGCAGACTCAATCAAAGAGGAAATTACATAATGGAAAGTTAAATTCAAGGAAAAGTGAAATACAGTGTAAATAAATTGAAGTTTGGGAAATATATAGGACATGATACACATTAAAGATAGATTCAGGAGTTGCATGATAGGGCTAATAGGAGTTTTAGAATTAGTCAATAGAGATAAAAGTTGAGAAGATATTTCCAAAGATACTAGTATAGACAGCTAAGTTAGACAAAAGTTAATAGACAGTCAGAGAGGGACTGAGCTCTCAAGGAAGTCAGTGAAAAATAAGGACACCAAACTTGTAGCCAGAGGTGCATTTGAAAAAGGCCAGGGCACAGGATAAAGATCAATGGCCAGGCCTCCATGCCTCCCTAAGGGATAAACAGGAACTTGACATACTGTACTTAGAATCACCTGGTCCTGCAGTACAGCTAGGCATCAGTTGCCCAAGTAGCGGGGTGATCACTAGCATCTCAACTCATCCCTTCCCAAAAATGCTTTTGTTCCTTGCTGCCTGACCTGTTTCCCTGCTGGGTCAATGTGAGCTGCATGGCTATGCTGGTAATCCTATAGGTTGACTGCAGTGTGACCCACGTTGTACCCACACTCTGGCTTTTCTGCATAAATTACCCCAGAGAAAGGGCCTCAGAGGCCAGGCCGTCCCTTTCAGGACCACTCCTGGTAATCTGGGAGCTGTTCTCTCTTGTTTTGTGATGCAAAAGCTTTCAAATATGATGTGATCCCAGTGTCTTGGTCAAGGGTCTTTCATGAGACTGGCAAGAAAAACCCATATCCTGAGACACCATGGGAGAGAACAAATCTCTGGGGGACCCAGGGACAGCTATCTCCAAGCGTGCCCATTTGTGAACTCTAAACACTACAAAGGGAACACCTTCAATATGACTTGATTTTGATTCTTTTTTTCTCTATCACTCTTTCTAGAAAAGTTCTCATAAAGTAGTTCCAGTCCCTTGATCATTGGTCTAATATTGTTTGACAGTGCTTCACTTTTTAATTTTTATTGTGGAGTCCTCCATACAAAGTTATTTTAAAACTCATTATAGTACACACAATTCCAAAATATCCACTGAATGTAGTCAATATTCTATATCCATAGGTTCAGCCAACCACTGATAAAAAAAATTGCATCTGTGCCAATCATGTATAGACTTATTTTCTTTCCTAAATGTACAACATGACAACTATTTCAATTGTGTTCGGTGTTGTAAATAATCTAGCAGTGGCTTAACATAAAAGCTTCTGACAAAACCCAAATTCTATTCATGATAAAATTGTGAATAGAATAGATATAGAAGGAGTTTATTTTAATCTGACAAAATATGTTTATGACAAACCTACTGCAAAATCTTATTAAACATGGAAGAGACAAAGGCTTTCCTTTCCCTTTTCCTTTTTTCCAGGGACAAGGAAAGATGCCCGCTATCTTCACTGCTATTCAGCATAGTACTCAAAGCATTGCCAGAGCAATCAGACAAGAGAAAGAAATTAAAGAAAATTGAAAGAAACCAAGTTATCATTGTTTGCAGATGGCATGATTCTTTATGAAAATGACAGAAAGTTTAACCAAATGAATCCTACAGCTAATAACTAAATTTAGCACCATAGTAGGAAATAAAATTATTTGTTTTTCTGAACAATTTTGAACCTACCAAGAAGGAAATTAAGAAATCAATAGAAAAAATAAATATTTAAGAACAAACATAACTAAGGAAGTGAAAGATCTGTACAATGGAAGCAACAGTACTCTGAGAAAAGACGTCAATGAGGAGAGGACTGCAGAAAATTAAAAGATAACACTTGTGCCTCAAAGGGCAGATCTAACATTGTCAAAAGGGACTTAATTTTAAACTGACAAATAGATTTAACACAGTCTCAGTCAAAATACCAACAGCATTCCTTCCAGAACTAGAAAGGAAAAAATCCTAGAATTCGTATGGAACCAGAAGAGATCCAGATAGCAAAACAGTCCCCGGCAACAAGAGTGAACAGGAAGCATCACAGTCCTAGACTTCAGGATATATTAGAAAGCTGTCATGCTGTTGGTCCCAAAACAGACACATGGGTCAATGTCCTAGAAGATGAAGAAACAAAGAAATTGACGCAGTGTATCAATGAGGGTTCCCTAGAGGACCCGAATATATATATGCTATGTTTGCAACGGGCGCCTGTAACATCAGACATAGAAAAATGTAACAGGGCTGGGAATGGCAGAGCTGGGGGACCCAGTCAAGGGCTGAAGACCGGGGGTGCTCACTGCAGAGTCTTTCGTGAGTCCGCATCGGGAGGCTAAGGTTCGGTGCTGAAACACTGAGAAGTCTGCAGTAGAAGGCTGGCGAGTCTGCGCGGGAAGCCTGGAGATGGACTTCCAAAGGCAGCGGAAAAGACTAGCTCCTCCAAAGAAACAAGAAAGTTCTTCCTTCTTTCCCTTTTTATTGCATCCAGGCTACAAGCTATTGGTTAGAGCCACCACGAGAAAGATGGGTCTTCCACATTCAATAAGTCCACCACCCAGACATGCGGAGCTGTGCTAACCTAATCAGCTAGGTGCTTCTTACTCAAGCCAACAGCACAGTTCAATTGTCTGTGTTAAACCCAGACAGTCACCAACCTGGTCTTTAACAAAGAGGGAAAGTTAGCCTCTTTGCCAAATGGTCCTATATAGTTATGAAGATTGATGCGGGACTCATATATGTCACTGTGTAATAAAGTAAAATCAAAATGATTCAAAGGTCTAAATATTAAAACAAAAACAAAATTTGCTGCAAGATAGAATAGGTAAAACTCTTGAAGTCAAGACATAAAGTCTTTCTGAACAGTAATTGCACAAGACATAGCATCAAGAATAAACAAACAGCACTATATCAAACTTAAACACTTCTACACAGCAAAGGAAACAAGCAGTAAAGTAAAAAGATAACCTATAGAATATGAAAAACTGTCTGATAAACATCAAAGGACGAGTATCTAGACTGTATAAAAAAATTTTAAAAATCAAATAAAAGAACAAATAATAATTCATAAATGAATAGACACCTGTCAGAAGAAGTCCAAATGGCCAGTAAATACATGGAAGAGTGTTCAACATTGTGAGCCATTAGAGAGACGCAAAAGAGACCTATTCTACTCCAGAATGAAATCAAACTATAAGCTGGTGAACACTGAGGCAAAAGGGACTTTTCTAGTTTGTTGGTGGAATTATAATCTATACAATCACTATGAAAGTTAGTAAGGAAATTCCTCAAAAATCTGAAAAATAGAAATCCCATGCTAGCCAGATCCTGCCCTACTAGGTCTCTTCACAAAAGAGATATTGTGATATTGAAGATATAATATCACAGCGATACATATATGCCCACATGTGTAGCAGGATCATAACAGCTAAATCATTTGAAGTGGCTTATATGTGTCGACAGATGAATGGACAAAAACTTCAGTATTTATATACAAAAAAGCATTACTCTTCTATAAAGAAAGTTAACGTTGAGTTATTTCTAGGGAAATGAACTTATGTTGAAATGACAGTATTAAATGAAATAAGTGTGTCACGTAAGGGTAAGCATCTCATTGTTTCTCTTTCATGAGAATCTTAAATTATAAATAAATTAAAGACCAAAATAAAAAGTAGCAATAAGACACAAAATGATAGATGTTAGGCCAGGCATGGTGGCACATGCCTCTAATCCCAGCACTCGGGAGGCTGAGCTGGAGGGTCACTGCAAGTTCATGATCATCCTAGGCTACAAGGTGAGCACACGGCCAGCCTGAACTGTACAACGAGACCCTGTCTCAAAACACAAAAACAAACACAAAAAAAGATGATAGCTCTTTTTCAAATGGAAAGATCATCAAGAGATAGAGATAAGGGAGAGGGGAAAGAAAGCAGACATGAAAAGAATCACCATGTGTCATGAACGTCTATCAATTGCCCAGTGTTGTTTTATTCATTACAAGCATGTACTAAAAATACATAAAAAACTTTAAAAGTACCAAAGAGGGAAATAGGGAAAGAGAAATATAATTTTCTTTTTGGGGGGATATCATGAATCAAACTCCGGACCTCACAGCTTCCAGGCAGGTGCTGTGCCACTGAGATAAGTCCCCAGTCCCAAGAAATACAATTTTCAAATGAATAATAATCAATTATTGTAGTGTTTTCTGTATAACATTGGAAAGTAAAAGACGAAGTAGTGATTTCATCAAAATGTTTGGTGAAAATAGTTGTCAATCTAGAAATCCGTGCCAAAATACACACTGCAAGCATGCAGAAGATTACTGGATACCTTTAACCATAAAAGATGAGGAAGTTTGTAAAATTATTCATATATGTAGAGGAGTGAAGATGCAAAAGACTTTGTATTTCACAGTCTTTCACTAATTAAAAAAAGACTACAAGAAGAAAGAAGAAGAAAAACTAGAGAAAACATTTTAATGAAAGAGATGGCTGTGAGCAAATGAACATGTAACCCATTTTAGTAAATCTCAACAGCAGTGTCTGCTCCTACGTCTCTACCCCCCCAAAAAGCACTCATTCTATAGAAGTCTAAACAGGAAAATGATAATTATTTGAAAATAGCAAGAAGAAATTGTTATGCTTTGATTAATATATATAAAACCTTTGTCTTTTGTAGATAAATTTGTTGTTTATGCATTTGCATAAAAGTTGACATAGAGCTATTAAAATAGCAGACTTGGAATGACTTCTTATTTTAGGAAATCACACAAAAATGAGTAAAATTATTCATACCAGTAAAGGAGTGAAGATGGAAAACAGCAAAAGAAAAAACAAAGTATACAGAAGAATCTAAATATTAATAGTAATTCGATCTGCATTCATATAAAATAGGTCAAAAAGCATACTCAGAATAATAGAGGAATAGGGACAGCTGCTTTCTGATCTACATATTTCAAAACTGACAGATTTGAAAATACAGACATGAATAAACAAGTGTTAAATAAGTCTAGCATGAGACTGTAACATAAGGTATTTCAAAGGACGTGCTCAGTCCAGAAATGTTCCTGAGTGGAACAACTGCAGGTACTCAATGTGTACAAAAAAAAAAAAATCTCAACAACTTTCCTCCAGTGTTTACCAGAATACAATTCTTAAGTTACCAAAGTATAATTTGAACATTTATTTGTAACATTGGTTGAACTTTGACGGTTGTTACATCTGTGTTTGTGATGCAAATCTTCGAAATTTTTTTCTCAGGACTGAGAATCAAACATACAGCCTAACACATTCTTCCAGTAAGCTACACCTAGTCCTAGACTTTTCAATATAGTTACATTTGTAATTATTATTATTATATAAGTTTCAATAAGAGTCTAAAAAATATTTTCATCTATGGAATATTGATACATTAAGCTTTCTACAGTGAATTACTAGAGTAATACAAAAATACAATTCTTTCTCTAAGAAAACCTAGACAATTATAGTTATAATACTTTATTTCTTAAATGTTTTTTTCTATTTCCAACTTTAGCAGTTACAAAGGAATGTCAGACTATTCACAGATATCTGAAAATGTTACGTTTAGCTTAGAACTTAGATTTTTTTCTATTTCCAAATTTTGTGTGTTGCATCATGTGCACTAAACTGCTAGCATTTGTTTAAATTGCATTTTCCTTTTTAATATCTTAAATTGAATCTTCAAATTAAAACTATTTTCTACTAGCTTATGTTCTCTTAAATTAGGTGATCCCAGCTCTAAAACAAATGCATGTTTCAAACCAGAGATTTACCTCAGTAGCATAATGGCCTGCCTGGCAAGTGCAAGGTCATGAGTTTGATCCCTGGGAAAGAGAGAGAGAGAGAGAGAGAGAGAGAGAGAGAAGGAAGGAAGGAAGGAAGGAAGGAAGGAAGGAAGGAAGGAAGAAAGAAAGAAAGAAAGAAAGAAAGAAAGAAAGAAAGAAAGAAAGAAAGAAGAAAAGTGCTTCTTCATGAAATAGCAGATTCATTTATGGAAGTAACAGAGAAAATCATGATTGTTCATGAGTGATATAAGGCTCCCTTGAATTATGATCGAGAGTGAAGGATAAAGTTAAACTCTACAGTTACAGGCAATAAAGGCCTACATGAAATTAAATGTTAATGAGTCTGGCCTTAATTGAGTTTTACTCCCACTGCTAAACTTTTTAGTAAAATATATTACCACATCATTTGTTTTATGATGCATTAAAACCTGTGTTATATTGAAGCATTAGTTATTACAGTATTTTTAAAAATATGACCTGCTTCATTTCCTAGTAATTTTTGTCAAGCACATTATCACAACATTGCAGTTGTTTTTCAGAATTCCTCAACCTGAGGAAAGAGTGAATATAGACATCACATTGATTTTCTAATAAGAGATTTGTTTGATTGCGTTGTGACATCCTTAGTGATTTTAATATGAAATTCTTGGTGAATTCCTTGACAGGCTTGTATTACCAGATCAGAACACTTTTCTCAGAGCACTGAGAAAAGCCCTGGGGTATTTCAAGAGTTCCTGCATTTCAGTGGATCCTTCAGACCCACTAAGGTTTCCCAGTGATTACTGACAATGGTTTGTGCGTAGCAACATGTCAAAAGAGGGAAACAGACCCTCTATACTTGATCTTTACCAAAGAAAATCCATAATGGACTTACCTCACTCTCAAAATACCATGAACTATAACAATATGATCAAAAGATTCAAAGAGCAAAGGAGAAATTGATGCAGTCCACTAAGACCTTCAAGCTGATTCACCGAGACACATGTTACCTAGTGAAATAAGGCACAAAGATTGCTACAGTTCAAGAATATTTATTCGAAATTGAAATTTCCATATAGACTATTTGTAGTCCAAAAGATGTTTTAGCATCACTGACCTAAGAACCTGTTTTTCTGCTCTTAATTTTTGTACTGTTGTTTACCAGATTTAGAATATATTCAGGCTTCATCAGCTCATGGTACAGTGCCCTGCATTTAGATAATCAAAGCTTCAAAAATTGTAAGCTTATTTCAAAATGACTAGAAGTCAAGATTTTAAATGTTTGCAACATAAAGAAATGATAAATATTTGAGATTATTAATATGCTAATTATCCTGATTTGATCATTAAACTTTGTATACATTTATTGAAGTAACATTCTACACTCCACTAATATGTATCCATTAAAAATATAAAAGAAGAAAGAAAGGACTGAGTATAATTTAATGAATATATGAATGAATGTGTTTAACCTTGTGTTTAACTTTGCTAAGATGCAATTTCTTTTTCTATGGGCCAGAAAATGTTTATCTTGCTATTCAAAATACTCTCTAATGCCAGGCGTAGTGGCACAGGCTTGTACTCCTGGAACTCAGAGGCTGGGGAGAAGGATCGCCATGAGGTCTAGGCCTGTCTGGGCTACATAGTGAGTTCAAGGTCAGCCTGAACTACATAGCAAGACATTGTCTCAAAAAGATAAATACATAAAAAAGGACAACAGAACAAAGTGGTGTTCTCCAAAACATAAAAACGGTGTGTGTAAATTAGTATGAAATGATACTCACTAATGCATGTTAGTACTATTTCCCTGTCACTAAATGTTTTGAAATTTCATATTTTATCCTCAAAGTCCTATTACTGCCTATATGTCCCAATTTTATAAAATGGAAAATATTAGTCATTTAACAAAATACTGTATTTGTGAAAATTTTGAACATCAAAGAGTATTCCTGTTTAAATGTGAAACTGTTTCGATCTTTATCACATTTTAGAGCTAAAGAAATAACAGTTCTCCTGGAATACTGAGATTTTCTCCTAGAGTAGCAAATATATTGATTTGATGTTGGATTGCCTATTTTTTGAAACTGCTGACACTAACTCCCCCCAATATTCAATATCAAGTAACAAAGCTGACATATTTTAGAGTGACTTGATAACTTGCAATCAAGTAGAATACACACATTTGTTTTGGAAAATTTTTTTGCTTTTTTTTAGGAGGCCTAACTGGTATTGATATTCTTCATGACTGCATTTTTTAAACCGATCAATTTACAGATTATAATTTATTTAATGAATTTTATAAAGTAATGCTGTTACATTCACAAGCAGCTTTCAATTCATAGAATCCTTAACAAAACTTATATAGCATTGATTATATTTTATTTTATTTTATTTTTTTATTTTTTTATCGGTACCAGGGATTGAACTCACGACTGCCTGCTTGCAAGGCAGGCGCTTATGACGCTGAGCTAAATACCCAGCCCCTGATTGTATTTTAATTACAATAAAACTATATGAAATGATTATGCTTCAGCTGACTCTTTCAATATAGGTATAATTTTAATTTAAGTGTAATGTCTTCAATTTAGCTGGTTTTACTTAGCTCAAAATTCCATGATGACTCTAATGAGAAAATAAATTCTAATAGATGAGAAACAATTACTTGAAAAGTTCTGCAACATTGGAACGGTTATTCCATGATTTAATATTTTAACACACTATATATAATCAATCAAAAGGTCATGTAATGCTTTTCTATCAAAAATACTAGCAAGAGAAATACTTACACTCACTTGTAAAATTTAAATGGTTTTATTAAATCTAAGATACATATTTTTATGTAATTTTTGAGATGTTAAAATGTAAAAGTATGATTTGGAGAAAGTACACATTTATAGTTGGAATTAGAGCCCGGAGTGGTGTCGCGGGCCTGTAACCCCAGCACTCCCAGGCTGAAGCAGGAGATCACTGTAAATTCAACATCAGTTTGTCTACAAAGTGACTGGAGACCAGCCTGAACGGTATGCTGAGAACTTGTCTCAAAAGGCAAAAAGAAAAAAACAACTGAAATCAAGTTTGTAAAAGTAAGTGTGAGAGAGGCTGAGGATTTGGGGATTTAGTTCAGTGCCTCAAGCCATAGCCTGGTAAGTGCGAGGTCCTGAGTGTGATCCCCAGTACCCACCCCCCAAAGTATATTTTAGAGAACAAGGATACAGCTCAGTGGCACAATGCCTCCCTGGCAAATGTGAGGTCCTTAGTTCGATTACTGGCACCAAAAAGAAAAAAAGAACCTATTAAACAATAAAATTAACACCTGGTGTTTTTCCCCTAAAATGAATTTGCTGTTAGAACGCTGTGGCCAGGGGTGGTGGCACAGGCCTGTGACCCTCCGCACGGAGGTCTCAGGCAGTAAGGTCACTGTGGTGTCTGAAGGAGGCTATGGCTTTGATTTCAAGGCCAGACTGGGCTGCAAAGTGAGTGCAAAATGCAAGACAAAAGTGAAGCGCGGAAGGTAGGCAGTGATGTTATCAGGAATCCTCTGCAAAAACCCTGACAGCTCAGAGACCAGAGACTGCAGAGTGAGCTCTCCACCCTCCAGTTAGGATGTGGCTGAAGTGTCAGCGAGGGGATAGTCATGCAAATCATGTGAAGTGAATCTGATTCAATTCTGGATCAATCCCTCCCTGATCCTGAAAGTGTAGGCATCAGCAGGAGAGGCTGTTGACAGCTTGTTTTCTATTGATTGACTAAAGAAGGAAAAGGAAAAGAAAGGAATGGAGAAGAAAGAAAAGTTACTTAATTCTTATCCTCATTTCTACTACTGAGTTCTATACTCTAGTTCAGAAAACTTTTAATAAGAAAGACAGATAAAATTCCAATCAAATTAAACTAAGATTCATCTTACTCTTTGATATTTTTTGCTCATCTCTCTTTATTTTCCTTACTCTAAGCTTTAGGGACTCGAGAATGTAATTCATTAGTGTACTTAACTCACATCATTATTGTCTATGAAACTTAAGTGTCCTCAGAAGATCTTTCTCCAATTAAAATCCTTTGAAGAACGTATAATGACTAAGAAGGGAGGTAAGACTAACCTTTTTTTAAGTAGCCTTTGCTGCCCTCGGGTCCAGGTGGAGTAGCATCAGATACCACATGTGTTTAGCCATTCCTCCTGGTCTCATGCCACTGCCATATAGATTCTGCTATTTGTAGAACAGAGAATTTACCATGCTCTTCACCTAACAAAGGACATGTGTAGTTCATGTACTTTGAAGGTTGTGTTCTTTTTATCATTCAATTTAATACATGTGAATGAAAATCTCTTATATGTTAACATTTCTGCAGAGTTTTACCTGCCTCTCATGTCCTAGAACAGAGCAGATATTCAATATGAATTATCAGGGAGAAAGAATGAATGAATGACTGTTACAAAATGGTGCATTTAGAAAATGCTTCTATTAATGAAATATTTTTTCAATTACTCATGCATTCCTTTATCCATCTCCACTACAAAAACTTTAAGCATTTAATTTAAATGAACCATGATACCAGTATTTCTGCATATATTCATGTTTTCAAGTAATGAAATACACATATGCAATCTATTAAATTACTAAGGTATAAAATGGATGATTCTTACACAAATAAACGTGTACTGTATTTCAATTAATGTGTCAAATTCCTGCAGACTTAGTGTTTTAACTAACATTCAGTTAGCACATCACTGATTTTGTGCCTCACAAGTCTAGGTCTGGCTTAGCTGGTTGCCTAGTCAAAGCCTTCCTGGCTTGCAGTGTAGGGTGGTGGTTGGGTAGGGCAAGAGGAGGCCTTCTGCAAACTCTTCTCCTATTCCATCTGGATAGAGCTGTCTTCCAACAGGACATTTACTCCATCAAGACTATAAGATTCTCTCTTCTCAGAAAGAACCCAGCATATTCTTTTAAAACTTTTTATTGATTAAATTAAGTTCATTTAAAATAATCTCCCTTTTGGTTGATTCAGAATCAACTTGTTTAAGATTTTAATTGCTTCTATAAAAACCTTTACCCTTTGTCATCTAATGTAGCCTAATCAAGAGTGATGCATTTATAGATTTTTGTCTGCACTTTGGGAAACGGGGTAATACTAATTGTACTCCAGGGAATAAAGATCTTGGAGTCATCTCAGAATTCTGTCTACCATAAAATGTGAGAAAGGAGCTTAAGGTTTGCATACATAGAACAGGACTCTATATCATAAATGTCTGGTTTACCCTCCCGGTAAAAGTTAGATTTATGCCTCCCTTCCAGTGCCCCTTTGAAGATAGATATTTCCATATGTTTTCATCTTGGGAGAGAAATAAACCACTTGAATTTTTGGTTGTTGTAAGGGTGTTTTAAAAACTAACACAGAGTTTACCACATCCCTTGCTCTCTGCCTCAGTCAAAGAAAGCTTATATTGAGATGAAGCCTCTACTAACCTGTTTTGAGACAGCCTCTGTTTCACCACCACTGGAGAGCCAGTAAGAGTGAAATGTTTATTGCATGAAGTCTCTGAATTCTTGGGAATATTTGCTGCAGGGCAATTTTGGCCATCCTGAAACACGTATGCAGAACTTACAATTTATTCTTTAATGTAACTTACTCATTAATATTCATTTAGAGCTTCAAAAAAACCAGAATATTTACTCAAAAGGTGAAAGAAGTAGCAACTAGAATACCTTCAGAGAGATAAACACTATATTTTACCACAGGAGGTGGCGAGATGCTAAAAGGTGATAGCTCAGTGCCCACCATGTCACAAAAGTCAAGCAGTGAAATGTGAAGAAGCCTGTGGACTTGAGGTGCACGGCTATGCAGTGAAGGCAAAAGTTCAAAGAAACGGCAAAGAATTTAAATTTTTCTTCATTACTATACAATTTAGTCTTTAACTCAGGTTTCTCCTTAAAACCTGATTTGTAAAATCTGTTCTGCTATATTTCCAATCATCCACATTTATAAGCACTGTGAGTTTTAAAATTACCTGACCTTGTCTCTTCATCAGTTTATTTAAACTCTGCAGATAAAGAAGCTGTTTTCTAGCTATTATTAGCTAGAATTTAAAGAACTGGTGCCAATTCCCACTGCCTGAGTGGATAGTCATTTTTTAAATTTCAAATTGGCTATTTTTATAAACAAAACATTGTGAGGATCTCTGCAAAGAAAGATACATTTTCAACAGTCACTAAGTTAATTTTAGAAAAACACACTAAATGATATTTAAAAAGAGTAATGAGTGTAAATTCAGGAAAGCCGGATTCTATGTCTAAAATCGTCCCTACTGAAACATACGTGATCTTAGGTAAAAGTGTAATAGTCACATACCTGTTTTCTTCTCTATATAGTGGTAATATATGCTTATTTTACCTGAGTTTTTCTTTCATATATGAAATTATAAAATTATCTTATATAAAGTATAAATGTATAAATAGAGAATTGGTGCCGAATATTTTTTAGAGATAATTTCAAATTACATTTAGCTTTCAGTACTCTGGCTTTAGAGGTATTTGTTATGGTCATACATAGGACTTCTGGGTTCTTCAGTCCTTTATCTTCCTGTATCTCTTATGGATCAAAATCCTCTATGGTTAATAAATTAAAAGGTCAATAATATTATGCACAGTAAAATCTTAGCTGACAATTATACACAGTTTATTACTTACCTTGTGACAACGAAAGAACAAACTTACTCATAAGCACCCATAATGAGAATACAAAAAGGTGCTAGATATTCTGGACAATACACAACAACAAAGCTATTACCAGAATTTCTCAGGTTTTTAAGTTATTTCTTCCCCAAAATTGATATATAAAATCTCACTATTCAGCACTCCCTTCATTTTTTCATAAATTATGCAGCCCCTTCTCAGTACCAAATTCTGTCTTAGTTACTTTTATCGCAATGCTGAGGCAACATATCCAATGCTCATAGTTAAAGGAGGAAAGGTTAATTTAGCTCACAGTATATAGAGGTTTCAGACCATATTTGGCTCACTCCAAGCAGAGTGGTACAGGCTGAGGAGCAACAGTTCCTCAGCAGGAAAAGGCAGCAAAAGCAGTAAGCAAAGAGAGAGAACGCAAGCCTCCCTTGTGCTGTATGCAGGCTACTCACCCTAAGGCAGGTGTAGCACTCACACCTGAATCCCAGCACTGGGTCATACATCAATGACAAACTCTAGGTTCAGGCACCTGAAAAGTCCAGGCTTCCAAGTCACACCCTTTCCCAGGGATACATCTAGACACAGACCATACCACTTTATAAGGAAAAGTCTTACTGCCAAAATTATTTGCTGGCAAAGTAATTTGTTTGAGCTGCCATATTCTTGCAATCTCAACTACATGAGAGTGTGAAGGAGGAAGATAGTTACTTTTAGCCTAAACAACATGAAAGACCTACATCAAGAAACAAAATGGCTGGGGATAGAAGTCAAAAACTTGCTTAACATTGATAAAACTAATCCGAAACAAAATCTGCCTCATGACTGGTAACAATAAAAAGAGTATATTGATGACTTAAAGTTTTTCTATGTTGTGTTAGTTTTAAACAATATTATATGTCCTTGAATAATTACAGATTTTGACTTGTACAAATAGAGCACCTATAGCCACATAAAATACATGTATGCCACATACAAGTGCACTTAGAACAAAATTTCATTTATATTTTTAAAGTTAGCAGCTAGGTTGTTTCTCTGTGATATTGCGTGTTCTCACACTTTTCTTCAAATTATTATCATGGAAACAACATAAACCAACTTCAAAGTTGAAACATTCAAGCAAGTGTATAAAATTGGATGTTCCATTTTTAAGAAACTTATCTTCCCAAATGGTTTAATTTCATTCCATGAAATGGGTGGGAAAAATAAACAGTACTTTCAGCTCTATTTTGATATAAACTGGTGAAATTAGCTGAAAATTTCCATCAGCTTATAGAACCAACAAGAATAGAAGCAACAAGAACTGCTTCTTCATTTGTAAATTCATAGGAAAATTTGAAATAAAATTAGATTTTAGATTGAAATGGTTATTAGATCAAAATGGAAAGTAACAGCTATAGAGTTTCATTTAGATGCAGTTCAGAAAGCCAGATGTGCGTCTCAATAAAACACGTTTCTTGTTTGTATAAGGCCCTGTGTTTGTTTGTTTGAGCCCTAATATTGCAATAAACAAATCAATGCAATTTAAACCATCTTCCTTGTAAAATGATTTTTAAATTGATAATTGAAAACCTATGCAGATATTTGTGTCTTTGGTGTGACCAGTAATATCCATGAAGTCTACATAGTGGTAATAAATGTGGATAAATATACTGCAATTATATTCATCATCAATCTTTCAGACACAGAAATTCCTTACTTAATTTTAATTAAGAATGCACTGTTTGAACAATGATGTTCCAATGTGGTTATTACATATTTAAAACATTACCAATAATAAGATAAATAACTATAGATGTATACCATATGATAAATGACAATGATCTGCTATTTTCTACTGCTAGATAGGTCAGACTGTATCTCATGATCATACCGTGCATACACCTGACCTACTTTACTCCACATTTCCCACTGATCTTACAACTAACAGATGTGAAGATTTGTGAATCTCACAGATTGCCACATAGGCCAAAACACAGCTCACAGACACTAAGTATCTATCCTTCAGGAGAACAACATCAAATATTTCTTCCATTGTACCTGACACTAGAAGATTGAAGTGTCACAGAGCACTATTTTATCAATAAGGACTGAGCATTCTGTCCTTCAAATATAAATTTTATTTATCTAGTTCCTGTAATGTGCCTGAGAAAAAAATTGGGTTATTAAGATTTAATTATATGGTCAATTCAGAAATACATACTATATATATATAATATTTTTATATATGTATTTATATATATACATCTATGTGTGTATATATGATATAAAAGGAGCTGGATGTTTATCTCAGATTATTTTGATCAATAATGATTAATAGTATTTATCAACAGAAGTTTTAAATGACAATTATTTGTAAGTCATGCTTGACATTGATACAATAAACATAAACTTAGTTTCCTCATCAAAGTGGTCATTCAAGTATTTACGATCATCCTGTATTAACTGAAAAAGTCTCTTCCCAAACAAGCTAGTTAGCTAACACAAATCCAGTTTACACTTTAGTTTAGTTGGATAATTTACATAATTGATCAATATCTTTTAATGTTGTCTTTCTCTCTTCTCATAAAACTGAAGCTTTGCAAACTAGAGAGTTTTATATGAAGTTGAGATATGCAGATCATGTACATTTTTGTCTCTCTCAATATGGAGTTTTGGCTGTGCTTTGGACTCAAGCCAACAATCCTTTCCGTTGATCTCTCCTCCCTCGGTCCTCAGTGTTGCTCCACATCTTCCTGAGCCTGTCTCGTTCTCTCACTTTCCTTTGATTGGTGTGGTTCTTCTCTTCAACATTTGTCACAGAGTAGTTTCTCTTCTTCAGTGATGAATCCCAATGCATAGCTTCCAGCTTTCCTCAATGAGAAGAGGAAGAGATAAATAAAGCACTCTCTGGCCATTTATGAGTTTCTTTCATGTTGGCCTTGCTATAATGAGCAAATAATTATGTTCTTTTATCTTAGATCTGTCTGAATTCAGAATTAGAAATGTAAGGCAATAATGATATAAGAGAAGTTAATAGGCATCAGTTACACAGTTACAAAAACTTGTTAGAGTCAGCAAAAAAGGATTATACACTGATATAGATGTGTCTTTTTACAGTGAAAAGATCTGCTATGCCAATTTTACAGGATACAATGAATAATTTGAGCTCTTTGAAACAAGGCC
The DNA here is from genome assembly GCA_004027295.1 of Dolichotis patagonum. Lineage (NCBI taxonomy): Eukaryota > Metazoa > Chordata > Mammalia > Rodentia > Caviidae > Dolichotis > Dolichotis patagonum. Next base: position 53,462 of record PVJX010003744.1, read on the forward strand.
TAGAGACACGTGGTCTGTATGAAGACCATTTAGTTTAATAAACATATAATAACCAAAATGATTGTGTAATTTTTAAAAATAGTTTTATTGCCAAGTTTTAAGGAAATAAAACCTAAAATTTCAATTCACAGAAGCTAGTTCAGTTAGATTTCTTTAAAATAATTTTCCCATATGGTTTAAACCAATTATCTACATGCCTGGAATCAATTAGTTAATATAAATTCAGTATCCATTCAAGAAATTAATTTTCTTTTAACAATGCACTTTTATACAAACCATATTATGTATTAATGTGTCTGGTGTTACTGTACATGAACCAAGCGGTTAGACTCTATCAGTTATAGAGTTACAGACAATTATTTCTCACAATGGAATTCTTTGTGGGGATATTTGTACAACATTTCATCTATCAGCTAATAAAACTATCTAAGAAGTCTTATGGTACAAGATACACATAAGCAGGAAAGATAAAAGGAAAGGTTAACACTTTTTCAGCATCTGTCAACACTGTCTCCTGTTACATTTGATCAACTTGAAAGGAAATGGCAAACATATGATATCATTGTAGTAATAAAAGCCAATACCACACGGCAGCTACTTTGCTTTTATCCATTGCACAGATCACTCGTCACAGACCATCACGGAACAGGGGCAGCACTGCGTTCTGGTGCATCTTTGTCAGTGAAGTGTACAGCTCCGGCCCTTCAAGGCTCTGATTACTCTAAGACTAATAAGGGATCCACTCGTGCTCAGGGCCTGTTTGAAAACTGGAAAAGGTACGGAGTGCAGAAGCCACACATGTTTCATTTCTTATTAAAAGTTAAAAGCAAAAGCTAAGACCAAAGAGGGGTAAATAAAAATGCGACCAACTAACTGTGTCATTGCCTTCTCAATAGTCTTATGCATTTTCCAAGTGAACCAAGGACAGTTTTATCCAGACTGTGATTACCGACGCATGGTCCTTCTGGAGGAGTCAACACAACTTGCAAGGTACGAGTAGTGTGCAAACTCTCAGGGCCTACGTCACAACTACTGAATCAGAAAGTTCTGCGGAGGCCTGGCAATGTTTTGACACTCTCTCCAGATGATTGCAATGGAAATTATTAATGTCTGGGGAAATTCAGCATGACCTAGCATGTGAATGTTCCTCAGTTTCACTCACAGCCTTATTTTAAAATGACAAATCGTATAGGTACATAAATTTTGGGTTTCTTTAGATAGGAAAAGAAATTGTCAATATTTTAATATTTGCCTTTTATGAAATTTATGAGTAGTTTTAAAAATAGTTTATCTTTCAGATGTTTTACAAGTGAGCAATTTCACTTGATGCATACTAAGCAAAATCTGAGAAAGGCCGTAATCTCTTGCCCCACAATACAACCATATGTCACAAAGCACGTTTCACTCAGTCGCCAATGATGTAAGTGTTACTCTAAGAGTTCCAGTGCTAAATTTTGATTTCCAAACTGCAATCTTTGTATTAAGAATTTTTTTCTATTTTGACTTATCTTGCTCAATTATGAAGCATAATACACTTGACTTGTGTATATATGGTATTTCAAACCCTTTAAAATGTGCTTTTTTAACGTGTTAAGGTGGAGAATTCTGGAAAACTGCTAACTGCATCTTCCTACAAACTGAGAGCCTGTGTGGAATGAAAGAGGCCTCCATCCAAGCCTCTTAGGCCTATCCTACCGGCACAGTGAAGCAGGAAACAAATGTTTCTTTGGGATAGATGGGCCCCATAAATAAAATGAACAAGTCAGGACTATTTAATTAATTATAGACTCTGTGTAGCTTACCGAGCCTCGAGAGAGTTACAGTTTTTCTTTGCAAAGGTTAAACTTTAATGTGCTTACCAGTCTTTTAAAACTGTAATTGTCCTTTCTGTGCCATGAGCCTGGACAGCACTGCAGTTTGCACCCACTAACCTCTAGGGACACAGACACTCGCTTTTTATTCTTCAGGCAGGAAATAAATAATTTGTTGAATTTCATACTATTGGTTTGTAGGAAGTCAACCACTCTTGTTTTCCAACACTTATATTCAGAAAACTCAATGATTAGGAAAAAGAAGACCAAACTTTCCCCCAGAATGTGGTACTTTATTGAAACAAATATTTTATGAACCTGGTTAAAAACTTCAACAAAAATAGTACCATGAATTTTTCACATAGATCATTAATATATTAACCTTAAAAATTATTTTTAGAATTTTTTTATCAAATAAGTATTAGAACATGATCACCATTAAGAACTGAAACAATGTGCCAAAAGATCAGAAATATATTTCATGACACCGAGCACAAATCCAAAAAAGAGATGTAGAGAGTCTTGGGTGATAGATTGAGAAGTTCTGACATTAAAACATTTAAAAATCTAGAAGAAGAAAAAGAAGCAAGTGGAGACAAGTTTCTACAAAGGATTAGCTAAAACAAAAGCCCTCTGAATGTGGATTTAAAACCCCTGAGAGATGAAAGGAGCATCATGCATTTCCTGACATAAAAGAAAGACAAGAAGAGGCCAAGACTAGCATAGGTTTTAAATCTGAGCATTGAAAGTCACATAGCAATGAAATCAATTTATAGATTTCTGAACGAAAAGAACTGGAGCCCAAGAATATTGCTCCATTAAAGCAAAGGAAAATTATGTTTACCTGTGTGCAAAAATTCCAATGGTCCATGTGCTCAAAATGATGCTGTCCTGTCAACATAAGAGAAAAGAAAAAGGAATGCACTCCATACTGAGGGTGATATTTTGCAATAGATGGTTAAATCTCATTGAAAACTACAGTGCAATTTATGATTTTGGGGGGAAAGTGCCAAGAGAATTTAAAACAGAAGTGAAATTTAGGTTCAGTTTGGTTGTTCTAAACTTCAAGCAACATAAATTATAAATAACATTATTATAAGCAATTAATATTTGCTCAGCAGGGATCCCAAAAGTAAGCATCCCATTTTTCATTTTGCTTTTTTTTTTTCTTTAATGTGGTGGCTGTTACTATTGCTCTGCTGTTTTTAGTCTTGGTGGTCCTTGCAGTTTTTCTGGTTTGTCATTTTAAGCCTGTTATTACCTCATGGTCACAAGATAGGTATATGCTTAACATCACAGGCATCATAGGTACTTTGCCCTTCAACATACTATAAAGTTTTGTAAACAGGAAAAGTTTCCAAGTAGTTATTCAGTAAACCACCAAAATGCCTGCCACATATCATAGACAATGGTACACATAGTGTAGAATCAAAATTTTTAAAATAGCATGAAAGATGCAAAGAATTAGAAAAGATGCAAACAGTTTAAAAAATGATACAGTGTTAGCACTATAAAAGCCTCACGGGATTCTTCTGGGTGAGAGAGGGGAAGCTGTGGTAGGAGAATAGCTGCAAGTTGGAGGTCTGCTAGAAAACCTATGCAGTTCACAAATTCTTTCAACAATCATATTGTGAGTACATGCCATGTGCTAGATATTGCTTTATGAATTAGTGATATAGCACCCAAAGAATGCTTGTTTCAGGAATTTGACCTCCAAATGGGAAAGATAGGCAACATGCATGTAGGCTGCCATAACGATAATCAGTAACTCATCCTGAAGAAGACAGGGATCCAGAGGAAGTGAAGGTGCTAGAACAGAACTAACCAGGAATGAACTGATGGGGAAAACCATGAACACACTTGAAGAAAGAGGAGGAGAAAAGTTCAAGGCTTATGTATAACTAACAATTTCATTATCTCTTTTCTTTCTTTTTTTCTTTCTTTCTTTCTTTCTTTTTCTTTCTTCCTTCTTTCATCTTTTATTTGTACATGTTTGCAGTACATAAGGATTACACTCACTGGATGGAATTGGGGATGTACAAAACACATTTTTTCCCTTTTTCCCTCCCTCCTTCTCCCAGTCGCTTTTTTATTTTCCAGCATCAGATTCGTTTATCTTATAAAACCTAATAAATTTATCATGTATACCATGATCATGAAAACCAAACTAATAAGCCAAAGAACATATAAATCATGTGAGACAATTACACTAAATCAACGTTTAATTTTAGATATGTTGACCATGTTGGATTATAATGTCTTTTTTCTCTTTTTTCCTATTGTCTTTTATTTCATGCTTTATGTATGTTAAATTTTTTATTTAGGAGATTATTAAATCTCTTAAATAATCAGGCATTATTTAACCAGGCATTATTTAAGCGTGTGCATCTGAGTTACTTCGCTTGACATGATGGTCTCAAGGTGCACGGATTTTCTATAAATTACTAAGTTTAACCTTCCTATGGCAGAATAGTACCCCACCGTGTCAGGCCTCCTCTCACAGTGTGTTTATCCGTTTAGCACTGTCCTCAAAGCCCTGAGAGAATGTAACTGTGAACAGAAAACTCTATTTCTATTCACAGCATCATTTAAGAATAATAAAAAACAAATATGTTTTCAGAGAAAGAGAGAGATTTTACTATTTCTGCGTGATCACTGCCAGAAGTTGAAAAGTACTACTTTAGTAAAAGGGAAGCAAAACAGAGAAGATAAGAAAACATGCCAATGAAATCCTAAGTACATATTTTAGTTTAAAACCATATCAATAAAATTATAACTTATGTTACCCAATAAAAAAGATAGAACAACAGTGTTATAATAAAATCAGATAGAAATTTAAGATGCTAAGATCAGATTGAAAGGTTCTAATATTGAATCTTTGATATGGAATGATGAGTTTAATAAATGTGTACGAATTTAAACTTTAAACATTCTTAGCTCAGAAATAGAAATGCAATTAATAATATGCAAATCAGTTGAAAAATACAGTATAGATAACATGATTAGTCACTAGACAAATAGATGAGAGAAAAATCTTCAAAGAATATGTATAGGCCTAAAAGATCAGCAATATATATCTAGATTATGTATATGCGGTTATTGTTTTACCTGTTTTCCATATATGGGAGATATTTCTTAGAAAATATAAAGAATATCAAGAAAATATTCAGTTACAATGGTGTCAATGATCGTAAATATTATGCACTTGTATTTTAAAAATAAAAAGTTAAACTAGTAAATGAAACAAAATTTCAAGTTTATAAATAGACTGAGATATATACAGTAACTTAGTAGGCAGTGATGTAATACCCCACAACAATGGAAAAAAGATGGTTTACTTAATCAGTGATGTTTGCATAACGGTATTCATCATGTGGGGGTGATAGGGGAATGAGGAAAGACCTGGTAAAATTCAAAAGTCTGTGTATCACATCAATGCATATGCAAAAATAGAGCATCATCATATTCATGCAGAACTACAATGTATAATGGTGGATGACATGGAGACAATGAAACAATTTCCCTTTCAACACTTTAATGTATTTGCTTTGTAATTTTATTAGGAAGCAAAAAAGCTTCAAATCAAATTCTTTTAAACAAGTAAACTTGAAACAAATAAACATGGAACACAGTGTGAACTAAAGAAAAGCAAAATTAAAATCACTTCCATTGTGCTGAGGACTTTCCATATAGGAACCGGAGCCTCCTTTCCCTCATTTATACCACATCCAAACTTCAGTGCACTGTAACGGAGCCCAGGGGCGCACAAGGACAGCACCAGCAGGCAGGGGACTGCAGCAGGCCTGCAGTTCAGGGCTAGCCTGTGCTACACAGTGAGACTCACCGGGAAGAAAGAGTATAACACAACGATCAGAATTATTCACTATTCTTCATTCTTACAGTTGTTCTCTTGGCCGTAACACTGCAGTCTTTTGCCTGGCCTGTCCATAGAACTTGGTCATCTGACAAAAAGAACACCAGAATAAAAAGCGCTCAGAATAAAACTCTCCTTCAAACCAAGTAAAAGTGATTTTGTGGACTACACATTTGCAATTGCCTTCCATTACAGTCTCTAGAGAGCTCTTCAGTATCACTTGAATTAGGACTTTGGGCAAAGAGCCTGCTCGAAGTGAAACTGCTGTAATAGTTGCTATTGACCATGGTACATTGCTTTTTGTCCCTAATGCCAGGCACTCCAACAGTGTGAGCAGTCAGGGAGCACGGCTGAGAATATAATAAAACTATGAGAGTTCCCTGGAGCAGATAAAAAATACCCGTGCATTTTCTCCTTTTAAGAACACAATATGGAAAAGGAGAGAGGCTCTTGCAACTCACTGTATCTTTTATAGATCAGATCTTTATCTGTGGACAACACACAGTTCTTGAACAGGCAATTTCCTTCCTGCTTTGTTGTTACATTTCACATTACAATAATTTGGGGACACATTTGAGAGCACAACTGTTTATTTCAATCAGTTCCAATGGGTATCTGATTACAGAGGTGAAGAACTGTGAAAAAGATCGTTAATTTAAAGAAAAGCCTATGTGTTTTTAGCTGGTATAACTAACATAATTTAATTATCTCTTTTCAGCTGGACTGCTAAGGACGTGTTGGGAATGAGGTTCAAAAAATAAAGTTTTTTGTCTTCTGTTTTTTTGTTTTAAACTTGGTCATTGGTTTTCAAGGATTTTTTCCTCCAAAGGAAGTTCTGTTTAGGTGTATGTCAGAGTCTCAGACCATTTATGCATTTCTAATTGATACATCTTGCTTTGTATAAGGAAATTTAAACTCTTTGTAGTCACTTGTAAATATATGAGTTCTCTTTTGGAAATTCAGCTCTGTTAGGGCCATGCAATATAGCTCATACTTCCAAATCCTCCTTCTTTGTGGCCATTTTTTTTTCAGTATTTGTTCCATGTGAGAGATGCAGGAGAAAACTTCAGACTCCGTGCTCAGCATCTCTTCTCCACAGCAACCCAGCCCATGCACACAGCTTGGGTTTTGCCACTACCCAGTGAAAATTAACAATGTGCATTGTAATAGCCATTCTTTACCTTTCCTTCCCCAAACCCGTAATCTTTTATTCCCTAACTGCCTTCATTATTCTCTTTCCGTATCTGTTTTTTTTTTTTCTTTCTTTTTGGTTTCTCGTGTCTCCCAGAATTCTCACTTAGTGAAGCCCTCCTTTGAAGCAGTTAATTGTACAGACTCTGGCACAAGACCGCCTGGTCGGAAATCTGATTTTAACTACTGTTGCCTGTGTGACCCGGGATGACACTTAGCCTCCCTGACACACGATTTCCTCATTTATAAAATAGAGATTAGAAGAGTGGCTCTTTAAATAGAATAAATGTGTTAGCTTTGTTTCATCTTTATGAAGGAAAGTGTACATCAAACATGAATAAAAAACTAAAAAATAAATTATATTAGAAAAATATCACTTTTACATAGCGATACAATTCCCCTTGTAAACGTAAATTTTATATATTTAGCTTTTTTCTTTCATCTATTCCTCAGACAGTATTCATGTCTCCAGATTTCATGACATAGCCCAGACTCTATTGTTTTTAAAGAAACTAAACTAGTCACAACATTTTCTGAACATTGGAATGCATGCATTGAAGAGTCTATGTCTAACTTTACCTGTCACCCTTTTTGATTGCCTTAACCCCCACCAAAGCAAGGGGAGCGGAATACCGCTGAGACCATGGCGCCAAACGTCATCTTGCCTGACAGCCCTGCCCTCTCTTAGGAACAGCCTGCAGATGATCTGGCGCAGGCTCAAGACCTCCAGAGAAGCTGGAGGTCTTTCTATGTCCCCTGCTCCGAGTTACACCCTGGCAAAGCAAAGCTCAGGTACTGCTTGATGACAAGAGGGCATTAGAGCACAGTGATTTGCAAAACAGAATGTTTGAAAACTGACAGTTCCTTCCTGTATCTCTGTGCTTTTTCCTGAAAAGGACATTTCTCATAGAGTCCATCTTATTGCTGAAGATATTCATGACTAACAAAGCATTATCTTCCCCACTTTGCCTATTCAGACTGTAAAGAAGGCCTCCCTCAGACAAGAGGAGCAGTGAGAATTATTGTTCCAAAAGCGGTAGAGTCGTGAAGTCTTCCTGGAACAGAGAGAGTTTCTCCATAAAAATTTTTTTACAACAAAATGATAATGAACTAAAATCAAATATACGTTTTTTCAACTTCAAAGTCGAAATAAGTTCACTTAACATTTTCAAGCTGAACTGCATTTAAAAATTTGAAAATTTAGTTATGCTTTACTGTAGAACACATTATGTATCAAATCACACATCTCAAACTAAAATGTCTGTCCCTGTGAATTACCCTATGTTGAGTTTGCTTGTTAAAAAAGCATAGGTTTATTCTTAAAGAAGGTGGCAATCTGATGTTTTGACTCTACCAATGTTTAGATGTCAGGTTTGATTAAATTATATCCTTCATATGCTATACTTTATTGCTTTATAAAATAAGTCTGATTGGGCCAGGGATTTAGCTCAGTGGCTTAAGCGCCTGCCTGGCAGGCGCGAGGTCGTGAGTTTGATCCCCAGTACCAAAAAAAAAAAAAAAAAAATAGTTGTATTTTTGGGCTGGGGATTTAGCTCAGTGACATAAGCGCCTGCCTGGCAAGTGCAAGGTCATGAGTTCGATCCCCAGTACCGCAAAAAAAAAAAAAAAAAAAAAGTCTGATTTAAAAACCATCTTATTTCACAAAGTGTTACGTTGTGTCGGATGTTAGAAAGTTGAAGACTTTACAAAAGACTAAATATTTCTTTGTGGTTCTGGATTTTGAAAACAAATACCAGCAACTAAAGATGTGCCATCCAGGTAACAAGCTGTGTTATTTAAAACTTTTGTGAGAAATTACTGCTTAATGTATTATTTATGAAATGTATAGTAATATTTTTTTCTAATCAGCCAGGTCTGAGAAAATACTGATGTTGTATTTTAATACAAATATTCATCGAATGCTAATGTCAATTTTGTATAATGCTTTCCATTGTGAAGAAAAAATCAACGTATCTGCTGAAGTCTTCTCAGTCATCAGCTTTTTTTTGGTTTGTATTGTCTTTGTTTTTTGGTACCAGGGGTCAAATGCATAACCGTATGCTTACCAGACAAGCACCTGAGCCACTGAGCTAAATCTATGGCCCAGTCATCACTTTTTATATCAAGACTATTTATGTGTCAACTTTTAGATGGAGAGTTTGAACAAAAATTTATAGGGGTTCATATTTAGGTAATAGTGAGCATTTTTACCCAAAATATCCCTCATGTGTTCAAAATATTTGTGTACATGTGTGCATGAGTGAATTATACAATAATCTATTATATATTGATAAGGAAATATTTCAAAATAAAAATCTTGGAATACACTACTTTAGAAGATCTTTAACTCTTCATGTCTTTAGATAAGCATAAAGATTTTATCATATTTTAAAACTGGTGACATTTTAGGATTTCAAGATATGATACCAAATTTTACTTGATTCTTACTTATTTATTTATTTATTTTGTACCAAGGATCGAACTCAGGACCTTGCACTTGCCAAGCAGGCGCTCATGCCACTCAGCTAAATCCCCAGCACTGATTCTTGTTTATTAAACAATTCCTAAATTTTAAAATCAACTTCCTTGTTACATCAATTCAGAATATTGATGACCTATGCCGTAAAGTCTATAACTAAAGAAATTCTGCAATCTGAAGGATAAAATGGCCTTAAAATGGCTTTTAAAACTATTTATTTATATACATGTTTCTTGAAATTTCTTATCACTCCTGAAATTCTGCCTTATTTAAAAAGTTCTTAAAGAAAGACATTCTCAACTAGGAGAGTAAAAGTTTGATCGGTATATAAAATTACAATTAGATAGGAACAAGAAAGTCTGGTATGCTACTGTGCTGTAGGGTGATTATAGAACACAGTACTGTGCTAGATATTACAAAAAGATAGAAAGATTTTGAAAAACTTCATTATAAAGAAAAGAGAACTACTCGAGCAAATTAATATTTAACCTGATTTCACATTATATAATGTATGTATGTATCAAAACATGCATGGGATACCATTAACATGCTCAAATTTTATATTTGTATATATCATTTAAAATAAATTATAAAAACTGTAAGAAAAAAGTTTTCTTCCAGTATATAAAATTTCACCAGGGAGGAAAAATTCCTTTTGTCTATATCATAATTGATAACAATCACGATTCTTTATAATCTATCATGCTTATTGGATCAAAAAAATTTAAATATAGCCCTATGAGAATTATATTGCCTTGTTCTGAGTTGAGCAGACTAGCTCCTCTAGCCATGGGGTCCCAGAAAGCCCCTCTCTGGTAAGCAGGTAGGAGTTAGAAATAAAATATACTTAGAAGAAATCAAAGCCGCATACTTTAATATATTGAAAAACTATCTTTTCTTCAACAAAATCTGTATGAAAAAGTAATAATTGATTGATCAAATGCACTGTATTAAATTACTCCAGTTTATATCCTTGAAGTATTTTTTGATAAGCCAAAGAAAAGCTGTAACTGAAAGAACAAAAGCTATCTTATCTTGTTGTGATGAAAACTTCTAAATGAAACACACAGATGAACGCGGGCACGCATGCGCACACACACACACGCGTGCACACACACGTGCACGAACAGTCTAGACATAGGTAAGAGAAATCACACAGATTCAAAACTAAGCTGTGTTTTACTCTTACTCTCAGGCCCCTTGCTACATTAAATAGGTAGATAGAGATGGCTAGATAGTTTCAGACCCCATATTGCACCTAAATTTGCCACATCAAACAAAATGATTTCTTGGCCCAGACTCATTTGCAAATTATAAGGTTTTGGGACTCTATTTGAGCTCCGAGTCCAGTTTTGAATTATATAGATGTTCTGCTTAAACATGCCTAACTCCACTACCTGACAGCTTTAACTAATTCTCCGTCTCAATGTTGTTGCCTAAATCTGTGCAAATTCTGGAAATTGAGAAGCTTATTTATCATTTAATGCAAATAACTTCTCCAAGACCATTTTTTTAAAATAACGTTTTTATAAATTGTATTTTAAAAGGAAAAAAAACAGAAAAATCAAGAAGTCAACAAACAAATAATAACAGCAACAAAAGCAAAACAACGACAACAAAAAAAAATCAATAACTATATAGGATTTCAAACCAAAGATGATAAGAATTTAACAATTGTTGTTATATTGCATATGGTGTTTTCCTATTAGATAAAATTGTTATGCTACTGAAAGATGTTATAAATTTTCCATTAATTAATTAATTAATTAGTGACTACTATACAGCATGCAGTCTTCAATCTGAGAGGCTTCTGGAAACCTTTTCTCAAATGTATAAGCTATATTGAACTTTCTTGCATTTTTGTTTTGTGCTTCCAGCTACCAGGCATCCTATCTAGAATTAAGGATTTAACGTGCTTCCTTTAAAAGGAAATGTTGCTTTCGGAAACTTGCCCTTGTATTATTTACTCTTGTGAATATCAAAATATCCAATATTCTAAGGTTGAAGTATACTTTGCAATAATTCTAACTTTCAGCATATTAGGAAAATAGGTTTTCTTGTCTGTTTTCTGGCTTCTAATTTTAAGAAGTCTATGTCGCTCAGCAAAAACCAGATACCAACACAACAAAATATGACTAAAGAGAGCTATTATCAAACATAGCATTTTAAAATACGGTAAATAAAAGAGAAAACTAACAAAAGTGGTTTAATTAACATACTTCTCAGGACATTTCACTCTGAAGTATAGTTATTCCAAAAACATGTGAGGCAACACAATATAATGAGATATATCATTTTAATCAAAATTTGTAAAATGAGTGTAAAAAAGGAAAACACAGAAACAAGCTTCCATATATGCAGTGACTCTTAGTGACTCAACACAAACATTTTCGGCCAAATGTAGCAAAGAAAAGTTGGCTTCACTCATGACAGATGTCCTTTTCATCACCTGGAAAGCTGTGTGCCATGCTGAGCGTAGAACAGTGTGTTAGGCACACTCAGATTTCACCATCACAGATTATTTAGGGAGTCTGAGCGGATGTGTGTCTGTGAGGATGGTTGAGTTAAATGTTACAATAATTTTACAGTATAATTCACAGATATAATAAATGCAGATCTATGAATTATTTTCCAAAGTTTTTTATCTGACCTTAAAAATTACACATTTTTGTAAACACTATTTAATGTAAAGAAAATTGTTTTTTTGAGACAAGGTCATACTAAGTGGTTCAGGCTAGCCCGGTACTCACGACGTAGGTAAGACCTGCCTTGAATTTATAGTGATCCTCCTGCCTCTGCTTCCTGAATGTTGGCATTACAGGCATGTACCACCATTCCCAGTTTAATGTGAAATATTAATCTGTCTGTGTAACTGAAGTTTTCTATTACAAAGAATTTTGATAACTTGCTAAATTATAAGTAGTTTCTAGAATGAAAATCAGACAATTATGTCAAAAATAAGAGTAGTGTTGATCATTTGGATAAAGTTGATCATATTTTAATACAGCTCATTAAATGGTAAGTGAGGTATATAAACTATGGACATAAGCTATGCAGATTAAAATTATTATGAAAATTAAGACAAGGTAACCAACAATAAAGCACAAACTCGGGAGGTGAAAAGATGACAGACCAATAGGTAGCAGGATATGGAGCCTCTCTGAGAGGGACAGCTCAAATGCCGGAATAGAACACCCTGGAGAGACCCAAACAGAGGGAGATGGATTCCCTCAACCCAGGAAGAAACTGAAGTGAAAGAAACTACTCGAATATGAGGTCCTGGGGCTACCATTAGAGAAGCTAAGATCAATGAGCACAGCACTCTAGCCGAGCCACCTGAATTCGTGCCCAAGATCGACCTGAGCATCCGAACCCACACCAGTGCGACTACCTTGAGCAGCCCAAGCGTGGAGCTGAACAGCCTTGCACGACTCACCTAGAGCCAGCCCTGCATGAGACCCACCCAGAAGCACTGTGAATTCGCATTACAACCAAGCCAAAGTCAGAGGTCTGGGAGCCCAGCAGTTCTCAGGGACTGGCCTCAACCCACAGTGAGTGATGGGAATAAGACCTTCCCATGGGAAAGGGGCAACCAACTGGACATGTTGGAGTTAGGCAGGACAGGCCTAATTCTATAAGGAAGTCGCTTCAGTTGGTTGTTCCCCTCACGGAGCGGATTTGTGGGATCTGCTTGGACTGGGCTGGGACCCAGTGGGTTGCCACAAATCAGTTCCCTAAGTACAGCCCACACTGACACAGTGAAGGCCCCCAAAAGTTGACTGACCTGGAGGGGAGGAGCCAGCAAACACTGCCCTTCCCTGCAATTCAGTCTCTGATAGCTGACAGCAGAGGGCAGAAGCCCCTACCCTGCATGCTCCAGAAGAAAACTAACCAACAAGAAAAGGGGCTGGGAATTACACTATACACTTGTATGGAAGGAACCAAAAACATGACAAGAGGGAGAAATAAGAAAAAGCCTCCAGACCCCAACCATGAGAATATTCATCCAGGAGAGGTAAATACAAAAGAGATTGAGGGCAGCAAAAATGCAGTGTCTGCAGTGTCAGCAGTGTCAAACACAGTGTCAGCAGACATAAAGAGGTATCTTCGGGATCTTGTAAACAAGATCAACACTGAAATATTAATTCAAGTTAAACAAGAGATAAGTAGATTAATAAAAGAAAGGCTAAGCACCTCTCAAGAAGACACAGACAGAAGAATGGAGGAACAAAAGGAGAGAAATGTTCAATGAAAAATGTAAAGAAAACCTATAATTCATGAAGCAGATTCAAAGAGATTACCAGGAAACTAAAAATTCCATTGAAAGCTGGCAAAACTGCATGAAAAAAACTAAAGATAGACAATCAAAACTTGAAGGCAGGCTTGCAATGTGTGATCATGAAACAAAGATCTCTTAAATAACAAGGAAACAGGCTAGAGGACACCAAGAGGGATCTATAACCTAAGATTAAAAAACATGAATGAAGAAGCAGTAGTCAAAACAGAAGAATTGCAAATGTTATTCACAGAAATTATTAACGAAAACTTCCCAAACATAGAAAAAAAATGATATGCACATATATGAAGCATACATACCTCCAGCCACCTACAACCCAAACAGAGCTACACTCAGACACATAATAATCAAGATCCCAGAAATTCATTATAAAAACAGAATATTAAAAGCCATCAGAGAAAAGAAACAGATCACATATAAAGGAAAACCCATCAAAATCACGGCAGACTTCTCGACACAGACCATCAAGTCAAGAAGAGCTTGGAGTACAGTAATTCAAGCCCTGAAGGAGAACAACCTCCAGACCAGATTGATGTATCCTGCAAAACTCTCTAGAAATTAATGGAGAAGCAAGATGCTTCCATGACAAAGAGGAACTGGGAGAATATGTGACCACCAATCCAACCCCACAAAAAATACTGAAGGACATTGAAGGGAGAGAGAAAAAGAATAGGAGGATTTCAGGAACAGTGGCAGAGAGGCCTCAATGAATGGGGCAGACAGTGGAATTAAAGAGAAAAACAGAAAACCAATGGTAGAAAAATAGAATAGCAGAAATGAGGCAGAGAAGATTGGCTCTAATCTCTAATATAGATGGCTTCAATATACTAACAAAAAGAAACACAGGCAGAGTAGATCAGGAGATAGGGTCCATTGAAATGCTCTGTATGGGGAGTTAGTGGGACCCAAAATAAGCAGTGCACCCTATGGGAGTGAAAGGGGAGGAACTGTCTAAAAAAGGAAGGCAGAGGATATTGTTAATAGGGTAACAATATTTAAAATCTATATTATTCTCACCACTATGCTTAGATGGATTACATGCTGTTCCAGTTTGTCTACTTACACTAGACTTGAGGACATGGTCAGCTATCCCAAAAATAAGAGGGCATATTATTGTAATCACAGTTAATTTCCTATCAACTTAATCTGAAGCCCTGTGTAACTTACACTGTCTTATTATGACTGATCTTACTTGAATCTTGTTTGTTAGATTGTTATTTTGTATTGACTGATTTTATTCAAATCTGTTATGATTGATAGCATCAAGTCTAAGAGTATAGGCAACTATACTGAAGATGACAAGATTCACTAAGATACTCACTCTGGTTTGATTATTGTCTGCTTTTGAAGTCTTATAATATCTCCAATGTTCGTTTTTATTAATGTTTTTATACACTGCTGAGACATCATGGTAACCATTGTAGATCACCCTGTATTGTGGTTTTATATGACTTTTTCCTCATGTTTTTCTAGGAATTGTTTTGTTTTGTCTTGTTTTGCTTTGATTTTCCCTGTAATACAGAAAGGATAGATATTCATGTAGAGACTCATGCATGTGTAGAGCTTATAAACAGTTTACATAACCAACTGTATAATGCATGTTGAAATGAACAACTACTTTGAAGAAAAAGACACTATAGTACCCAGTGCTGAATCCATAATGTCATGATGTGAAATCCAGCAATACTATCATTCTTTGTTCAAAGTGATTTTAGCTTGTTTTGTTTAAGTTCAACACACATGAAGGTATGGGCAGCTGTTTTGAAGAGAATGAGAGACACTATGACAGCCATTCTTGGCTTCCCTATTTTCTGGTCTTGAAGACCTGAAACGCCTGCCTCATTCTGTTCAGATCAGTTCCATACTATGTTGTTTCATGTGAATTCCCTACGTGACAATACGGATAACTATTTGTAAGAAAACAAGAGTCAATATGATAGAGAGTGAATATTTCAGATTGTCTAGCTTTGAAATTTCTGTCTCTTACATTACTTTCTTGTGGATCCCTTTGTTCTGTTTTGTTGTGTTTAATTTTACCCTTTTGATATAACTGCATGTATGTTTGAGTGTGTAAGATGGGATGACTATATTGCTGTTTTTGTCAGATCGTGGAGCAGAACTGTTAACAGTGTCACTGTTTGTATATCTACTTTGATGTTTTAATTTTGTAATTTGAACAACTATTTCCAAGATGTCAGTATGTAATTTATCAAAAAAAATACAAGGTAATCAAATAGAAGGTAAAGAAAGAGTACTATAAAAAGATGGAGAAATATCCTGATTGCTCATAGAAATAATAGGAATAATTTATAATTCATGAAATTCCTACATACAATTTTCCCATATTTTAGCTTTGCTCATCATAAGTTATTTACAAATATCTGAAATACTGGCTTGAGAAATAATAAGTAGTTAAATAGGGACGCTGTGATAAAAATCGTGAAAGTACAATATATAAATAATTATAAATTCTAACCCAGAGGAAACCACTATTGTAACTCATAAGTATTCTTTTTTAAATGGAAATTCCTCTTCCTTTGGAAATTAACTTTAATAATTTATTACTTTGAAAGAATTTTGAAATTCCAACAAAATTTTTAAAAGTCAGTGTGCTTATTGCTTTGTCAGAGAATGTCCCCTGGCAAACTAAACACAATGTGAATGAACCTCTCTATTCCGTCTAAATTATACTTGGGTGCAGTTTTCATTGTGTCCCTTTAGAATTCTAACTGCACTATTTTAAAATCTAGTTTAAATTTGTATTTAACTGATACATAAAATCATAAATTTTGCAAATATCACTGGGATACCATGTGATGTTTTAAATAAACATATTCATATAAACACATGCTGCCTAATTTTAATCAGTTTAATTGTGTCCATCTTTATGATGAAAACATTCTAAATTACTTCTAGCTTTTTGAAATTATAATGCATTATTGTTCTCTGTACTCACCCTACAGTGCAACAGTACCCTAAGACATTTATTCCTGTTATATTTATTTAGCTTATATACTTATTTGTATTTAATCCTAAGTTATTTTTATTCAAATATTACTTAGTACCAATTAACCTTTCCTCATCTTTCACTCCAAAAGAGAAAAACCAAGTGAACATGAGCCACAAGACTGTTTCATAAATGTTTTCCTGCTGTCTTCAAAGTCGAAAAGGCATACAAAGAAACTTTCTTTTTGCTAGCCTCATAATCCTGTAAAAAACATTAATTGCAAAGTCCTTCATGATACTCTTTTGCCTGTTAATCAAAACAATTACATGACACAAATACAGCATGAGGTTACAAAAAAGGAACCAAGGCCTTTATAATTAAATAGCTTGGGTCTTGAGCAAGCAATTGGCAGAGACAGGACTGAAGACAATATTTATTTCAGGAAGAGCAAAAAAATATTAGACATGGACAAATTCATACATACACAAGAGGCAGGCTCATAGCCATTCAGGGTCAGAAATAAAAACCTAGGCTAGGTAAGGACTTTAAAAATTTGGAACACACAGTTATGCTCTCTGTGCACCAATGGCTTTACCACTAACCTTTCTCTCAGTCTCACAAGGAGTATACTTCACATCTCCACTTATTACTCTCCTGGAGTAACTGTCCTTAAAAATAAACCAAAGCTCTTTTGTGCATAAGAAACATTGTTAAATTATTAACAAATGCATCATTATCATTATCATTATCCCTATTGTCAAAAATTATTACAGTGAAGTCACAGCGTCACCGTTTCACTTATTTTGAAACATTTGGGGATTTGGAGATTATTTACAGTCACCTCGGAGTCTTACCAGTGTCATTTTCTTCCACGTTCAGAATCCCAAGTCTTTCCTGTGGAGCTCTGATTTAAAGCCTAAGTTCTGCGGTGAATTCTGTCATGAAGCTGGACACATTCTTTTTCGTTTCAACATGTGTAGAAATTCATTACTCAGAAGAGTAAAACAGATGGGTGATGTATGTAACTTGGAATATAACCTGGCACATAATTATTACAGGATCCATATTGCTACTGCTCTTATTAGTATTATTTATATTTTATTTTATTTTATTTATTTTAAAAAGCAAAACAGAAAAATTGATGGAAATGATACAGAATTTCAAAAAGTAGTAAAAAATAGTCATCAGTTAATATATTACATATTGTTATCTATATAATAGAATATTATTCAGCTATTAAAAAGGATAATCTTGAGGCTTTTATAGGTAAATGGAGGCAACTAGAGGTCAAACTCATAAGTATTATTTTTTAAAGTGAACTTTGCCTCTATGCCTTAAACATTCCCTAATTCTCCACCAGCTCTTTCATTTCCATTCGTTGAAAATTGCCTGTCATTAACACACAGCTCCACTTTAAAGAAAATCAAAACATATTTTATTGAATTTTTGAGATATTTATTATCTTGTGCAAAATACCTTCATTCTATTTGATAGCTTATTGAAATGACTATTTTTGGGTTATTGTTAAAAATTCAGTAATATAGACTAATACGTAGACTCCCCATCTTTTATAGGAAAAGAAATTGTTTATGGACTGGGCTGTATTCAGAAAATTTATCAATTTGAGTTTGGCAGAGTTCAAGTCTGTGGCCAAGTACAATTCAAATAGCCTTTCTACTGATTTTTCCTAAAATAATACAAAGGATATCATGTTACTTACACATTCTCTGACGCTAAAGGCTACATATACTGTTGCTGTGTAGAAACCAAATAACACTGCATAATACATAAACTTCAAAACCTTTCCCAGAAACTTAGCATAGTATCTAAAATTTCTCATTTAAAACAGGGCATGGTGAGTGGTGATGGATTCTCGTTATTCATTCAGGGGCAGTAAATATTTCATCTACTTAATTATGTCTTCAGTCTTATACCAGATTTCACAATGTCAGTATATAAGGAATCAAATTTTAGAGTGAAGCCTCGGAAGCAACACTTTTTAAAATTGACCTTGGTTTTGTGACGCTTTTGTGGACACCCTCGGGTGGGTCTTACTCTAGGAAGTGGTCCCTGCTAATAAGTACCCTTTTCATTTCAATTCTCTGCTCTCACTGTGCTGGGTCCCTCCCAGCACTGCTCAAACTCTACTGTTCCTCTTCAGCTCTTACTTCTCTTAGGTTGAGTCCTAACCAGAACACATGCAGATTGTCTTTCAGTTCAGGAGGCAAAAATGACTTTTTTGCAGTTCAATTCTTCTTTTCTCTGGTGCCTCGACATCACATATCTTATGTTCCTGCTCCTTCACTTGCTACAATCTATTCTCTACTGTCAGCTCAAAAGGACTGTGATGCTTCTCCACACTGTCTGAAATAAACTGGAAAATTACTCCAGAGGGCGGAGCTGCGGGACTGTGGGCGCAACTTGTGAGCTTCTCTTTCTCAGGGAATATAGTTTCCAGTGGCTTAGAGATGGATATTTACAAATAATTATCTTAGATAATTCGTTGAACTTGATTTGATTAGGTTTGACGTTTGCTTGAGTGATTAATCCTGTACAAGTTACCCTGAGTATCTTCTAGCTGGAGTTTTCATTAAACCTTACTTAATTTCTCAAAACATGAATTTTTTTTCCTTTGCTCAACACTTAAATGTACTCAAACTTTGCATGCAAAGGTAAAAAGGCATACATTTTATAGTTGCTTACATGGCCACTTTTAAAGATAATTATTTATTTCAGCAAGACTTGTTTGTTAATTGCTATAATTATTTCTGCCTATTTCATTTAGGCACCTATACTATAATATAGTTAGAATTATTGCACTATAGTTAGAATGTCTATTTCTGCCTATTTCATTTGGGCAACCATACTACAGTATAGTTAAAATTATTATAATAAAATTAAAACCATGAAAATAAAAAGTTCATGAATACTTCAGAATTTAAAAATTAAAATTATTTATTATATACAGTTATATGTACACATATACTTATTCTCAACTATATGTGTAATCGCTAGTATTATAATAAAAATAGATTATAAACAAGTTTCTAGTTTGCTCTTTTCTCTAATAAAGTATTATTTGTTTTTCTATTCGAAGATAAAAATTTAAATTAAGTATATCCTATGATAATGTTAATGACATAGCAAATGGCCAATATATTCTGAATTTACAATAATCTTTTCCATTATTTTAACATCATGGCCTTTAACAGGTTTCTTTTGATAGTCACTGAAGTCTCATATCATTAAGAAATGATATAAGAAAATGAACCATTGGTATTACTTTTATTTCTCAAAAATGCAACGATAAATAGAAAATAATATTTAGAAATGTCCTATTTTTAATAGCAATTTACTTTAACAAATGTTTAGTGAATAAATTAAAATAGCTGTCTAAATTGTTGCATTTTTTATGAGAACTTATAATTTATCATGTGATTACATTTTTTGAATTCTTCAAGTGCATGAGGCAGACATTATTCAAATGTACACATATGTGTATAAAGATACATATGCCCAAACCCATTTATAGACACATGTACCTATATATTCATACAATGCTGATGTTGATTGTGAACTCTGTGATACCAACTTTTCATTGATGAAAAGTGGGGGTTTTTTGCCAGAATCACCATAACAATAGCTGATGTTCATTTTATTGTTGTTTCTGTCACAAATAATTGACTTTCGTAAAACACTGTAGAACACTTTGTATTGTACACTAAGTTAAAAACATTGCTGTGAATTTTCTGGGATTACAAGGCGTGCACTGTCCAGACGGTGTTTTCAGCTGGGACAAAATTGTTCTGGTATGCGGAGCTCCCCTTTCTACCTGCTTTTCCTCTCTTACGTTGCTCCCAGCCATGTGCTGCCTCCTCTCCGGTGGCTGAAATGCATGTGTGTGGTCAACCACGTACCTGCGATGTTATCTGGGTTTACAGAAGTAACTTCAGTGTAGTGTAGTCTAGACTGCCTGAGACAGCCACTCCCAACCACTCGGTCTCTCCAACCTATGTCCTAGCGATTAAAATTCACGTGCCGTGACGTTGACTTTCCTTTTGGTTTCTCTTGAGAAATATCTATTCATTGGTGAACCACTTTCAGGTGTCTTCTGCCTCCAGAAAGCCCTTGGTTTTTGTTGTTTGTTAACTTACTATGCGATAGGAAAGCACAGTGAAATGACAGAGATGACAGCCTATTTTCCTGTTGTGGTACACGTACACTGTGTGACACACAGATGCAAACCTAAATGTGTCTACATCCACTTCTTAGAGCCGTCGACGGTGTCACCCACCACCTCTCTCACTCTCAGACCACACTTCCTTCTTTCTTTGTGTCTGGCCCTTCATTCAGTAAGGCTGTTCTTAATAACGTACTCTTTCTCCTATCCTCTGAGTTTGTCTCCCGCATGTCACGGCAATGGCTCATCACTTAACATCCTGTTAAATATATGTAATCACATACCCATTAATAATTCTGACTTTAAATTCTCATTTAAATGCCAGTTATGGCTTATTTCAAATGCCAACCTGTTTAATACTGAAAAAGACATATATTTAGTGCATAAAGTTTATAGAAAATATAGTAATGCTGAAAACCAGACAAAAACAAAAACTCCCTCTACAAAGGAACCAAAGCAGTTGGGTGTCACCACCTGGTGGTAAACTTGCTTGCCTCGCAGTGGACATCAAACTGATCTTTTTGTTGCAGTCAGTTTAGTATGCACTGAATAGTCCAGGACTTGTTTCATCTCTTATTTTCTCTATTGGCCTAATTATTGATTTTTCAGAAGGAAATTTCAGTCAGTCATCTTTGTATGGATCAACGCATTGATTCACGGTTTTCTTCTCCTTTTAACTTTATGTAGTTTTCCTGCCAACATCACCACCAGTGACAAGAGCCCAAACCAGCACTGTGTGCTTCAGGTTTACATGGGTTAAAAGAGACTCTGCCAAAGAATATGGATAGTTTAAACGACCCAGCCTCGCCCTTAGAAAGCTCAAGTGAGGATGGCATGTCTTGCTGAAGGCATATTGGATGTGAAATAAAAACAGTAGCACATTTAAACTTGTAAATAAATATCTCCATATGAATTTGTAGCCTCGTGATTCAGTTTAACTCTAAATTATATTTTCCTTTCATGACATTTTTAGTTCTTCTAGACTTCTATGGAAGCAGATTTCTTACAAACCCATCTTACTAACACCAAACCAGCGAGAATCTCTCATTGTCTGTTTAAGTTATCTCAATGCTTTGTAGTAGGAAAAATAGTTTTGTGGAAGTGTAACCACTGCATCCTATCCTAATGTCCACAAGAGCAAGAACAGACTCTTAGAGAAACAGTAAGCACTGTCCATTGTTCATACCTACTTTACATCAAGCACCAGAAGGTCAGGCCAGTAAGGCATGTTTGTTTAAGTGTGTTCAGTTCTGAGTTGAACTACTTTTCTTCCCAAGAGTTCACAATTCAGAATTTCAGGAAATAAAAGAAAGGCTACACCAAAATTTCTGTTGTGATAGTTTAGCTATTTAACTTATAAATAGTCAGGTAGCAAGGGGTAGTGCCCATGATGGAGTCAGGCTTATCAAACTTACAAAGAAAATGGCACACACACAGACACAAATGTTCAACACTTAACTCAAACCATGTAGATCATTAAGTTCAGGAATGAAGAACACAGACACAGAGAAGTGACCACTGTAGGTGGTCCACTTCGGCTGTAGCATTTTTATGCTACACTGTAGGTTAAGCCCACCTTAACTTGTTACAACCAGAGAAGTAATTACCTAGATAGAAAAGACTCTAGACAAAGAATCCACTCTGACAACACTTTTCAGGTCCCTCCCCAGCTGCTGGGAGCTTTCTCCCTCCTTTCACCACCAATAAGCATTACTTTTAATTCCTTCTTTGTCTAGGATTTCATTGTTCATCTTCATGAGACCTGATTTGAACACTACCACCTTTTATCTGACCACTCAGGTTCATAGGCATAGATTTTTTACTGGTTGTTAACCAAATTCAAAGAAGCCATTTATTTGGTAAAAAAAATAAATAAAAATATTCAAAGCTAGCTCCAAGGAGATGAAGGAACACAACTGCCTCAAGTTACTCTCTCACAAGGTACAGGTATTATCAGTGGTCCCCAAGTCTCATGCAATTATGGACTCCACCAAATCTAGTGTTTGTGATTGGTTCATTGTCTAGTGCTGGGATTGGTAGTTGTGAGTGCTGCACCCACCCAGGGGTGGAGCCAGTATACCATGTATTGGTGGGAAGAAGGCTTGTGTCTCTCTCTCTCGTCTATTCATGCTTTCTGTTTACAGTCTGGGTTCTGGAGAGATAGGGGCAGCTCCTGATGCTTCAGGCACACAGTGGGAGAAGCCACTTCTCTGAAGAAAAAATCTTACTTTGAGAGTTCAGCTTGGAGCTGGTGATTACAACTTTTTGCAATGAGTCTTCTCCTCAGGCCAATCAAAACTATACTTAAGAATGGAGAGTGATAAAATGGAATCTGAACAGGGAAAATGAACTGGTTATTCAAGTCAAGGATGACAAATGTAGCTTCCTGTATCCAAAACTTCAACACATGTGGGACTCCAGACTTCACAGCAAAGTAACAGATCACAAGATAAGCCAACAGTACGTCTACCAACCATAACAAAAATGGATTAAAAAGGAGAGGAAGATAAGAAAGTGTGGAGCTACAAGCAGTATAACAAAACTATGAGACCTAAACAATAATAAGGGACTCTTTCTTATTAATGAGGTGATAATATTGAGGAACAATAGATTTGAATGGTAAACTGTGGAGACACGTTTCCTTGCTCTGGAGGAAAAGATTCTTTTAAGAATGCCCAGTGGGGTGGCTGAGAAGGAAATATATATAGAATGAGTCCTTGAAGTAAAATTAGAAATATAGACTGCTAAGGTTTTTAAAATGAGTAACTTTAACCTCCTCGCTGTGATTTCAGCAAGTTTTTTCTTAACATTTGTTCAGCTCAGTTCATCATTAATTAAATGATGATGATAATAATGATAATAATGTGTGTATATACAGTACTGAAATTATGATAAAAGTACAAATTTTAAACAACAGTTTTCATTCAATATTATATAACAAAGATTTGCTGGATATTTTCTGTTACATTTATGACATCCCATGTATGCCAATACTATAACAGTTTTATTAGCAAACTTATCCACACAGAAACTTAAGAATGATGCCTAAATAACATCATAATATTTTATATTATGTTGTATGACTGTCTCAGTCATTTTATTGTCATTAAACATAATACTTAATATCCACAAATTTAAAAGGTGGAAGCTTATTCTTGTTTCTGGTTTCAGCCCATGGTCAGCTGACTCCAAGTCAAAAA
This sequence comes from Dolichotis patagonum, assembly GCA_004027295.1. Lineage (NCBI taxonomy): Eukaryota > Metazoa > Chordata > Mammalia > Rodentia > Caviidae > Dolichotis > Dolichotis patagonum. The sequence goes on from PVJX010003744.1 coordinate 77,441, forward strand.
CAGGAAAGCAGAGGAGGATGGCAGAGAAAAGGTGCTGAGCCTATGGTAATCGGGATGCAGAGAGTCAAAGGGGCAGCCAGGCACAGGGACAGAACCTTCCAGGGCATGCCCTGAACTCACCCACCTCCAACGAGGCCGCACCTCCTCGCAGCAAGTCAGCGATGAACTCAGCAGTGAGGTACTCAAGATCACCAGAGCCTTTTGATGGACATTCTAAATCTGAACCACAGCAGTCACAATCATTATCATATTTATATTCGTAGTAGCTATTGAACTTTTCTCAGAGAAGATGCAAAAATATTGAATTTCTTCAACATGACATATTTTGTTAGTCTCCTGCGTTTCTGAACACACTTCAGCTTTAATCTGTATCAGAGGAAATAACTTATATCCAGTTGCTTAGCTCAAAAAAGTTTAATTCCTTACTGATTCCTCTCTAACCCTGATACGCAAGGTCCCTGATCACCAGCCAGTAGTGTGACAGGTTTAGTAGACCCTGCACTTCTCCTCTACTAATATAGTTCAAGCTATGTTTGAATTTCTTATTTGTCTCGAAGCTTTCAGTGTTGTTCTGGTCACAGTTTTTCCTTCACCCAATGTCACTTTTGAATACTGCCAAGCTTATAGTCTTAAGTTTCCCAGCCACAAAGCCTTCTTATCACACAATTACATTCAGTCTGAATATCACCTACAAGCCCTGCTGATGTGACCACAGGCCACCTGCTCTGGAAGATCTCTCAGCTTCTCACACGTGAGGTACACCGACCTCAGTCTGTGTTCCTCAAACCAAATTCTGACTCTTGTTCATAGCCTTCAGTTTTTATCAAATTTGTGTGGATGCTGTTTTTAGTATGTGTACCAGCTCCTGCTCTCAGGCATAGTAGAAGTCTTCTCAGATGCTTCTCACCATCCCCTACCATCCCTCCTCTCTCATTATCTTTGTAAGTTGTTTTGATAGCACTTGTCATGAATGAAATTTTACTACTTTTTGAAATTTGCTGCTCTCTCCAGTAGAATGTAAGCAGTGAAAGAGTAGATAGGAACCTGATGCGTCCTGTTCACTAATGAGCAGCTTTGGAACAAAGTCTGTCAATAAATATTCATGGAATGAATGAGTGAATGATGTGACAATTCTTTGGAATTTTGGGTTTCATGAGTAGCTTTCCTGACACACAGAACTACATTTGAGAGAGAGAGAGAGAGAGAGAGAGAGAGAGAGAGAGAGAGAGAAACAGAGAGACAGACAGAGACAGAGAGAGAAGGTATCCTTATGTAGTTCAGTTCAGCCTGGATTTGAACGCATTATGTACCCCAGTGTGGTTTCAAATTCACAGGAATCCTGCCCCTCAGCCTTCCAAGTGCTAGGATTCCAGATGTGTGCCACTACACTCAGCAGAACTATATTCTTAAGGTAGAATTTGCACATGAATTACAATCCTGTTTCCAAAAGTAAGTATATAAAGAGTTGTAGTAAATTCTTGGCCCCATTTCCGTTTGACTTAATATCCCCCAGCCTACCGTGGTAATATAAACGATGCAGCTACTGCAAGGAAGAAATGAAGTCACTAAATGTGTGTCCTTTTCCCTTTCTTATTCTCACTCTCACTGTCTTTCTCATAAATTCTGACTGAGAACATGAGCGCTACGTAAAACAGAGGGCAGGTATACGCTCATACAGGCACGTCGTGGCAATGCTGAGATTATGTGTTTTAAGGGTCTAGTAGCTGGGAATGCAGCATCTGGGGACCGAACTGTTAAAGGTTTGCAGGCATGATACACCCTTCCAAATGCATTTTTCTGCTTCATTATATTCATATTTTCAGTTAAGTGGCACACTTATTACGGCTTAACACACTTACCATTAAGTCAACAAATACAACAAATAAATGAAATGAGTCTTCAGCTATGAGATGCATGTGTCAGATGTCCTATTCCAATTAGTATAAGAACAATTAGAATATTAAAAGTTTATACATTAATGTATTTTCCTAATACCCATAATAGGACTGAGATCACCAATTTAGGCACCAAATGAGTTCACTCCCAAGGCTCAATTATGTGAGGTAGAGTTTTTTGCCTAAGACATTAACGCTAAGTCTATGATCTGAACCTCAAAAAACCCATAGTTTTATCATTTTAACATGCAGTAATGGAGAAGTACTTGAATGCTAATGTATACTCAGACCCTGATTATACAGATAATTACGGCCTATTATGAGTACAAACTTGAGTATAAGAGTGTAACAGTAAGGAATTTTGTGCATTAAATTAGTGAACAATTTAAAAATATACTGGGATCAAGAGTATCTTTGGTATGTCAATATAATTAATTGGATCTTAATATCTTGAATTTTAATTATTGCAACTCTGTCTCCCTACTAATGGATTTAAGACTTAAAAAATTGTTTTAAAAAATTCGTTTTCTAATCTAGGGAAAAATAAAGACAATATATTAGAAAGAACTATAATATATGATATACACATCCATTAAAGTATAATAAATACTATAATTGCAGTATATAAATTAACACGCCCTCATGCTGGAGCTAGTGAGAAAGAGCACTTCAGCACAAGCTGCCTTTAGTACTCCACGCTTAAGGCAAACACAAAGATGAAAGTCAAGACAAAAATAATGATATCAACAGTGGAGTTAAAATGCTGAATAATTACATAAATAAATATAAAATACTTTAGAGTTAAAAGAAAATTCAAGAAAAAGAAATTAGTAAAATTTCAGCATCATTTTTGATAATTTAAAAAGAATTATTCTACCATATTTAGAATTTTTAGCATAATGATTCAAAATTAATGGGTGATAAATTCTTTAAGAATATAATGCATTCATGAAGATAAAACAGACCATGCTTTTATTTTTAAAATTATATAAAGTTGTGTAGATTTTACACAAAATTACTCATAGAGTTCATGTGTTGCCAACCTAAACACTATTCAGTGGAATAAATACAAAACTTATAAACCAAAATTTAAGTTTTATATTTTTCCTCTGCTCATTTGTGTTCTGTAGCTCACAGTTCAAAGAAATCTGACTTAAAGTAAATTTTCATGAAATTTTTTCCTAGACTTATCATTGATACATTAAAGAAACAAACTTGTGTCATATTTAGACATTAATTCACTGGGAAAGACAATTTCTTAAGTAAGATTAAAACAAAACACAATATGAACTTAAAATCTGCCCATAGTTATATCATTTAATAAATTTCTTCCCTCTCACTGTGTTAATAACCATTGTTCTTTGGTAGCTGTGAATTCTAGTGCCTTTTCATGAATACCATTCATGGATGATTGTTAGATAAAAATACAATAGGGTAATGAAAGGTATTTCCAGAAACTTAATATCTATCACCTTTGGGTATGAATGAAATACTGCACTTTCTTTTGTCAGAATGGTTTTGTAGATAGAACCTAGACTAAAAGATTTTAAGCATTATAAAAAGCCTTAAAGCATTGAATCTGAAGACATGACCCTTACAAAGGGCCATTTAGGTGCCCATGTGCTTATGTGGTGAAGTTATTAGAGGTACTCTTGCGTTAACTTTTGGATCTTCTCTGCCATTTGCTATGCTTTCACCTCGACAAATCCACATTCAATTAAAAAGAAAGTGATCTTTCTGGTTATTGACAGAATAACAAATAACTCTAAAAGCTATTTTATAAACTATATTTTTCTTCCTGGTAAAACTGTATTCAGAATACTCAATGATCAGTACTGAAAAGGAGTGTGTTTTTTACATGGTCATTTGTCAGAGAATCTTAGGTTCGACAACCAACAATTCTAGACCACTGAATTGTGGAGGTCTTTTTCTTCTCACTCATAACATACTAGCAACGTCTGTCACCTCTGCAGACAGCTAACAAAGTCAGGAGGATGTCCAATCTATTTCTTGCCTCTAGCTGCTATTTCTGTTCTGTTTCCATGGAAATAGAAATCAGATATATAAAATAATAATAAAAATGAAGTACTTTTACTTGTGAATTTTTCAAGCATTTGATTTTTTGAAGAAAAACAGTGAGTTCTTTACAAGTTAAGAGATCAAATAGCTCTTAGTTTTTTGTTTTTTTTTAACTGTTTTCACTCCAGACACCAAATATTTAGGAGACCATATATGTTCTGGGAAGAAAAAAAATTTCACTTGACCTAAAAAGGCACAAGTCAGGAAGCGTATTAGACTTTGATACCCTCACTGGTTTTCCGTGCAGCTCCAGCTCTTGGAAAATGTAGTCTGCCGTACTTAGTTTTGATAGAAGTAGACAGGTGCTTCTGGAGCCAGTGGATCAGCTCTGTTTTGAAATAGAGTCACCCTGATACGTGACACCACAGTGCCTGTTTGGAAGCAAATGGAGGAAACCCTATGTGGCTTCATAGCGCTGAGCATGTTGGAACCTTTCTGCTATGCGCTACACTCTGCGTTACATTTTGTTCAAGATCAATTCCTGCCCCTTTCAGATTGCTTCTGCCTTCCGTACTTCCTGAGTTTTTATGACATTTAGAAATCCTATGAATTCACAGAATATAGAATGAACAGGATGGTTAGGGGCCTGAGATCTGAACCCGATTTCTGCCACTTTCTCTTATTTGCTCTGAAAATTTTAAATGGTTGACTTTAAACCTTTCTAGCCCCATTTTGCTACTCTACCGAATAGAAACGATAAGAGTTTTACTTACTGTGATTGATATTAGAAGTGTGTAATGCATTGTAAATGTGGAAACTTAATTTATATAAATTGAACAAAAGTGATAAGGAAGTGTTATCACTTTTCACTGCTGTGAAAAATTGTGCAACTGTAGTCATTTTGCAGATTAAAAATGTGTTAAAATCATTTTCATATATAGTGTTTAAAATACTTTTAGTCATCGATGGATGAGTATATTATTTTGATGCACTTATAAAAATGAGGATTCTTCAGATGATTCAATTTAACAACTGTTTGACTGTATGATAGACAAAAGTGATATACATTCAGTAGAATCTGACACATACTCCAAATTTTTAAGTTTTCTTGGTCCAGTGATAGGTGGGATGCTGGTCTCTGGAAGTGCTGAGCAGTGACAGAAAGGAACGATAGAAACAGAAAATCCATACTCCACGATTTTTCATAGCCAAGTTTGCAAAATATGCTTCTACTTAGAATGTTTCCAGTTTTCAATGGGGTTATCTGGGCACAATCCCAGCATGAGACATAACATTTTTGCATAGAAAGGAACATACATGTTTAATTCAAAACTCCTCCAAAGTAAGTTATGACAATGAAGGGAACATGCCATTCTATATTAAAACATTAAAATTTTCATTGACCTAAAAGTACGATACATAATTGTGGCATAATTCACATGTACATTCTGCATGTGGTCTATCCTTTCTGATTATGCATCTCTGTAGTAAGGTGTCCTACAGACACTGCTGAAGACTGAACTCAAGTGGGTAACACAGGGGGCAGCAGAAGCTAATGCTTGTAATTCGGTTCCCGGTGCACTTGATCATATAACCAGGTGCTCTGCGTGACACTTCTTTTTCTTTTTAAGGTTATTGGCACCACTTAGATATACATAATGATCACAGACATCGTTATGTGATAAATCTTGATTTCTCACTTTTTTTTTTTTTTTGGTTCTCTTCCCCTTCCTTAAACCCATCTTCCCCTCCTTTATAAAGCTCTACTTTCATTTTGTCCTTTTTTTCTCATTTCTTTCCTGTCCTTGCTTCCCCCTCCTCTCTCAATTTCCTTTTGAACAACTTCTATTTCTATTTCACAAAATCTATAAACATTTTGGTTCTTATTTATCCTTCTAATTTGTCACACCAGAGGGACAATGTGATATTCACATGTTTGCCCCACTTATTTCACTTAAGAGTATGGTCATGCACTCCACCCATTTAGCTTAAAATTCTTAAAAAGGAAATGTTAGTTATATGGTAGTGAGCAAGTGTTAGAAGAAAGCCATTGCAAATCCCTGTCATTCAAATTTAACCACAGGCTACTGTTCCTTTCTCTTTATTTGAATCTCAGATGTGGATGAGTTTCTAAATATTTCCTTTATTTATCTCTTTGTCCTAAAATGTATTTACAATTTTTTCATGAATTAGGTAAGAAGTAGACAAACTGGCATTTTGTAAAATGCATAAAAATTACTCCACATGAAAATGTAAAGTAAAATTAGTAAAATTTACTGTTGATAAAACTAGTAATAAAACTAAACAATGTCAGTTCTAAATTTAGCTAAGTAAACTGGAATTGGGAAAAATATTATTCTGTAGGATAAAACTGCAAAGATGTAGTCATTCTTGGCATAGTTTTATTCTTGGTTTTGATTGGTTTTAGTCTGTTTTCAAGTATTTGATTCCAATATGTTTGAAGGTATGGACGGCTATTTTGAAGAAAACAAGAGACATTATTGCAGCCATTACTGATTTCCTAAAGTCTGGTCTTGAAAGCCCTTAAGGCTCTCATTCCTGTGTTTTGACTGCTTTTATACCATTTTGATGTATATTAACATTGTATGTGGAGGTATGGTCAGCTATTTTGAAGAAAACAAGAGACACTATGGTAGCCACTGTTGATTTTCTGCTGGCTTTCTCCGAAATCCTGTGTTATTTGCATTCTTTTACTCTGCTCTACTTTCTTCTGTTTTGGTTGGTTTGTTTTGTTTTGTTTTATTCTCTTTAAAATTAAAAAAAGAAAATTTTGTTTGAAAACTCCAATATATAAGATACATTATATACACACGTAAATACTACAGAATAGAAAAAGGATAGAAACAGCAACATTTAGCACACAATATAAGAAAATACGTATAATTTTCAAGGTCTGTGTACTTCTAATTGATGGCATAAATCTTTTCTCCTCTTTCATCTTTTTTTTAATTATACATGTTCTTTAGTCAGTATGTTTCTCATCACTGTACTATGTCTGGTATGATTAGCATAGTGTTTAGGTCTATTTCTTTTTTAACTTCTGATTATATATCTATTTTCAGCTACTTGGTTTTTTTTTTTTTTAATTTGCACTTTGTTTGAGATCTGGTCCTATTGGTTGCAGTAGTTTATTTCCCCACTGTTGCAAGGTTTTAGTTTAAAATATGGATTTATCAAATATTTACACTTTGTAGTGGTGGTGGATATTTCTATAGGTTCTGTTTTTTCCACTATTACATACAATCCTGCTCCATCCAATCTTGCACAATCCACGTGTAAGGGGGGCACTAGGATAATCCCTAAGCAGTAGATTATGAAGTTAGGATAAGAGCATTCTCAGCTGTAGGTCACTGTCAAAGTAATAGGTGAGTTGTTCATGAATATTTGGTGCTTTGCATTGGATTTCTTTAATTCAAGACAAGCTAACAAGATGAAAAAAGGATTATGGTCTTAATTCGTGTTTTCATGATTACAGGTGAGTTGAACATGTTTGTATTCACTGGTCACTCTTGTGTTTTTCTTGTTATTTCATAGGCATTCTGTACAAATTCTACACATCATCAACCGTCATCAGTACAGAAATAGCAAATATCTTTTCCAATGTGTGGTCAGACTGCGACTCTTCTTTTTTAGTCCTTTTAAGGAAAAGTGGTTTATGAATAATAGTTTAATTCTTATGTTCAACTTAAAAAAAATTTATGCCTCTTAATTTTACATTGTATGAGCCAGAGTACAGATATATTTTACGTACTTTATATATTTTATCTTTGAATTTTTTATTATGATAAATTCTCAGGAATCATGTTAATAAAGAATTTAGCATATTTATAGCTTTTTAAAAAATATTTTGCCATATTCGTTTCCCCAGTGAATATATCATTGTACAAATGTCAGCAATACTAAAGAATAGCAATAGTATGTTAAAATTCAAAGGCTTTGCTGTAACTTTGTTTAATGTGATAATAACGCACATTAAGATTGCTTTCATTTTCATTTTAAGACTCAATGTTTAATTTCTCCTTAATTGCATCGAGGCCAAATCTGTGACATGAAGCAAGAAAAAAAATCTGTCTTTTGATTTACAGTGCTAATTCTATATGTGTACATTTGTCAGTAATATTTTATTTTTGCAAATAATCAACAATGGTACACACTTACATATACAAAAATAGCTCCAATCAGTTAGCCTGAGGTACTTACACAAAAATACATTCAAGGAAACAAGTTTAAATTGTAACTGAGTTCCCATCAACTTCAAACCTACATACACAGAGGCAAAAGTAGTTATAGAACAGAAATATATATACATATAGTCATATATGAATGAACATGCATGTACACATGCACAAATAAAATATTAGAAGGAAAATCAAATCTACAGAAAAATAATGGTTTAGTGCACTATTTCACGGCAGCAACTTTACCAAATAGCTTACATGCAAACACAGTGACTGGAGCTAAAATGAAGTTGGTTACTTCAACAGACACTGGGTCTCATTTCATTAGGTAAGAAAAAGTGCCACTTTCTGAGCTGGGGATTTTAAACTTTCAATTTGTAGATTTCTGAATGAAGCTAGCATGAATTAGAAAGGACCAGTTACCGCGAAGCAGGGGCATTCACACTCCTTTGATATTTCTACTAACTTCTCTCTCCTGTGAGCAAAATAGCTGCTGCTATTTGCTCTGAATTGGCAGCATAATCCGCCGGGCTGTCAGCGCGCTCCTCTTTCTAGCTAATTTCAAGCTCTGCTGAGCAGCTCGGAGCTTGCTGCTGCGAAGGGCCCATGTGAGACGTTTGGAAGCAGCCCCCCTCTAATTCGGGGATAATGTTAAATAAATTTGTGAGCAGCACTACTTTAACGGAAACTGTAAGCAGCTGTTTCATCCTTTCTTTTTCCTTCCTGCTCCGTCCTTTCCTCCCTCTCTCCCTCTGTCCTTCTCTCCTTCCTTTGCTTTCTCCTTCTCCTTCTTCTCCTTCTCCTTCTCCTTCTCCTTCTCCTTCTCCTTCTCCTTCTCCTTCTCCTTCTCCTTCACCTTCTCCTCCTCCTCCTCCTCCTCCTCCTCTTCCTCCTCCTCCTCTTTCTTCTTCTTCTTCCTCTTCTTCTTCTTTCAGGTGTTTTGGTTTCTTTTAACCAACTTGTTCACTCTGGTACAATTCATTGTTATAAATATAATTAGAGGTCAACACCTATTATTATAAGAGAAAATAAAGGTGATTTTTCTTCACATATTTTAAAAATAAAGTAACAGAAATTATATCTCACTAGACTTGTGTAAGAGACAACTGCTCTTTCTCAAGGCATTTTCACTCAGCTGTCTGTTTCATAGGTTCATTTATTCCACTAGAGGAAAAGCAACTTAAATGCAACTGTTTCTCCACTGTACCTGCAATTTTCTCTTCAGGTATTTGTGATCATCTATTCTATGATCCCTATTTCTATTAATGTAGTCTTATGAGTTCTCTGATTACCTTCTAGAGACCAAGTTCAAGTGAATTCATTTCAATATCCTGTTCATAATGTATATTTGTTGACTGTGTTATTCCTGAAATATATGTATGTCATATCTGTTACCAATTTTTTGGTCATTTTTCCTTCATAAAATGCTTTGGGTTCCTCTTTCTGAACCTACTTGTTAAGGATTCCTTTGGTTTCCTCCTTGTAGCTTCTCTTCTTAGACTTTACCTTACACCCCTAGTAATTTATTTAATTCACTTCAAAGATTTTAATTACTGCCTGATTACATGTAGACTTGTTTTCCTAACAGTCTACGCTATGGGGGTTTGTTTTTTGGGGTTTTTTGCTATATCAACATTAACTGACTTTTCAAAATGAGTATGTTTTCAAAATATGCTTGATAATATATAGTAAAACTGCACAAAAGCAAACTATATGGCCCAGAATTTCATAACCTAGTCTAGATTCTGCAAAAGTGCATACAAAATTTAAATGTGCTGTATACATGTACTAATATCCTACAGTGAATGTAAATATGTGCTGATAAAAGAAAACAATGTATGCAATTGGAGATCCCAGGACTTATATATATGATTGTTTACAATATCAGAATTAAGTTCAACTAAATGAAAACTCCTAGACAACAGTATGATACATATGTGTAGTACATTAGTAAAATGGAGTACTATAGAGCACTGTAAACCACTCAAACACTGCTAGGTATACCAATATCACATTAATAAGTAAAAACAAGTAAAAGCCAACCCAAAAATATATATGCTGCTTTGTTTTTTAATGGGCACTTCAAAATAGGAAAACTAAACTTTGATTATAGAAGTAAAAACACTTTGCAGCAAAATGCATAATATTTATTTTACTATGCTTTATTTAAACAGTATCTTATAAAGGTGCTAACAATTGTTAAATCTATGGTCATTGACAGTGACTACAGAAATGAAAATAGACAACTATTAAAAGTCTGGAAGTACTAAAAGTACTAAGTGCTGAATATGTTCAATGATGTTTGGATTTTAGAAAGGTATAGTAATGGTGCTAAAGCACATTAAGTATTGGTTATCAGTGGCAGAGGATAGCTGGGAGGGTAAACTGTGATCAATTGCTTGATGCATATAACTTATAGTTAGTCAATGGAAGAAACTCTCATGTGCTATGGACAGTAAAATAACTGTAGATAGCAATAATCTATTGTGCATTTCAGAGATCTGAAGAAGGAATTTTGAAAATTTCTAATACAAAGAAAAGATAAATGTTTGAAGAGATAACATGTTTACATTTTTTAAACATTACATGATGCACACATGTATAAAAAACAACATGGCACTCCACTAATAAAATCAATATATTTATATGCTTTGCTTATAACTATATAAAAATACATATCAAGAAAACAAATGAACATTAAGAAACACATTTGTTATTTAATATTACACAAGAAAGATAAATATGGTAAGTCTACAGTGCTATAATCTTGAACTCATTTTCAATACAATATAACACTGTGTCATAAAATAAGTAACTCCGTTCTTTGAAATCTTTAAGGTAACTAATTCTGTTTTATGTGGATTAAATAATCCAAAATCCCATATATTACGATTTCAGAGGTTTAAGGTGATAGAAATGCAGTCTCAATTCATATTATATTTTATGGCAAATCAGGTAGCAATCCCAGGAGATAGTTCTCTTAAGTGTTGACAATATATACTAAAACTGCACAAAAGACAGGAATTCAGATATTTCATCTGGTGGTTTTGCTACAAGATGAAATACCTGAAATTTGTAGAAAAAATGGAATGGAATATTGTTCAATACACAAACATCATTCATGTCCACACACTTTTGGTGAGCATTCAGATACCTGGTCTTTTCTTATTTTGTTTTAAATTTTAAAATGAAAAAAGAATAAAAACAATGAGACAGAATTCCAAAACAAAATCATAGGAGATTAACAATGGTTAATATAATGTGTATTGTTATCTTCAAAGTAGTTGCTTTCTTGATGCTCAAACTTGGTTGAAACAGGACTTGTTTTCCCACATATTCATGTGGGAATATTTCCTACATATTTCATCTATTCAGATGAAAACATTATTCCAAAAAGTTCCATGAGGTAACATTGTTTTATTTGCAGAATGTATCAGGACGTGCAGTTTATACTAACTTTAAGGTGTTGAAAATTTCTTTTCATTATCAAATAACCTAAGGTGCATTAAAGATGGAATATGTGCTTCAAAGAAATTGTAATTAAATCTTGCAAAGACTGTCTTACACAATAACTGCCAGACTTAAATGTGAATCCATGTTTGTGACACACAGTGCGCTGCACTGTTTGTAAATGTCCCACATGCTGCAATGGTCTGTGTGGGAAGTAAGACTGACTGTAGCCATGTTCCTCCTTGGAAATACCTGTGGGTATTACACTGTTCAACATTTCCTTTGTCAGAATTAGAATCTTTGTTCCATTACTTAGCAATAATTCTTTATTCTTATTCTTTACTCAATAAGATGCATCTGTGAAGAAACTAATATGCATGGAGTCTGTAGTCAAATGTTAGGATTTCACTCCCTTAAAAAAATTTTAGAAAGTTTTCTTTTAATTTCTCTAGTTCGCATAATAATTTCTATCTTGAAAACTAAATCTGGTTTCACAATATGCTTATCTCTAAATTAAGTACTGTATTTCTTTTTTTCTATTTAAAATTATGATGGCAGTTAAAATTAGATAGAAATAAGTCATATCATTACTTACCATAATTTTCCTAATATATCCATGTTTAATTTATCTAATTATCCTTAAACTTTGAAATAGAATTTTACTAAAATAAAGAAGTACTTAAATATAATTAGTTTTAAATCGAGTTGATAATTTTATGCTTTTTCATTGTTATATGTTTCCAGTATATAACAAACATAGTCACTGAGAAGAACTGCTACATATACATGTCACATCTGACCCTTTTTACTTCTCCCATCCTTGCCATCCATTTCCCTATATTCCCAGGCCCTCTTTTTATCTCCATAAAATCTAAATTTCTCTGTTCTATGTTCTGTCTTTTCTTTTGCTTTTCAAATTATTTATATATTAACTTTCTCACATAAGAGAAACTGTGCAATATATTAACCTTCTGTTTCTGAATTATTTTACTTAGCATTAAGGCTTAAAGATGCATCTATTTTCCTGTAAATGACTCAGTTTATCCTTTGATATGGCTATGTAGTGCTCCAGTCTGTACCTATACATTTACTTTACCCATTCATCTGTAGATAGACATATAGGTGACTTCAAAGATTAGCTATTGTGAGAACTAGAGTACATGCATCACTATAGTATTATATGTTTAACTCTTTCGGGATGATACCTAAAAGGAGAATACTTGGGTCAAATGCAACCTGTGGTTTCAGTTCTTTGAGGAATCTCCCTACTGATTTCCAGAGTTGTACCAGTTGTACTAGTGTGCACTCCCACTGGGGATGCAGAAGCCTCTTTTCCCCCATAAACTCACATCATATGTAGTATTTGAGTTACTGATGACAGTCAGTCTTTGTGCAGTAAGACAGAATCTCAGTACTGTTTTAATTTGTATTTCTCAAATGGAAAAATACACTGAACATTTTTCATTTCAAGTGCCTACTTGTGAGTGGATTTTTCATTTTGTGGAGTCTAAATTTTTAAAGTTTTATGTACTCTAGATAACAGACTTCTGTCTGAAGAGCAATTGGCAATTTTTTGTATTCTGTAAATTGTTCTATTTCTTTACTGTACAGAATCTTAATTTGATTTAATCCTGTTTGTTTACTTTTGCTATTTCTGAGCAATTGGGGTTCTGTCAAGAAAGTTACTAACTTTGCCTACGTTTTCAAGAGCTTGACCTTCCAGATGATTATTTCTGTTTTTATATATAGGGCTTGCTATATTTTTATTTTATTTTTGTACAGGTGAGAAAATGGGTCTAGTTTCATAAGTATAGGTGAATATTATTCATACTGATAAAGTCATCTATGACAAATCCACTTCCAACATTATTTGAGATGAAGGAAAACTAAAACACAATTTTCTCTAAAATCAGCACTAATCCAAGGGTTTCCACTCTCACTATTTCTGTTCAGTACAATACTCTGCTTTCTGATACCCTCTTCAATCCCTGCTGTTTCAGAAGCCATAGCTTTCTTTATAGAGGTCTTTCATTTCTTTGCCAGGTTAATTTGTAGGTACTTAATTTTTAGAAGTTACTGTGAATAGGATTATTTTGTGGATTTCTTCTTCAGCCAGTTCATTGATTCTGTGGGGGAATTCCATTGATTTTGGGTTACTGCATCTGTATCTTGCTACTCTGCTAAACGTATGAGTTCAAAGGGTATTTAGTGGGTTTCTTTGGTCTTCCATGAAATGATCACGTCATCTGTAAAATAAGGTAAATTGACTTCTTGGCCTATATTTTTATTCCTTTTACTTGTTTTCTTACCTGACTGTTCTGCCTGAAATGGTGTGTACTCTGTACTCATGCTGCCAACCGCATTTTTAATAAATAGTGCTGGGAAGACAGGTTACATACATGCAGAGGAATGGATTGAGTTTTGTACACATGAAACTACTGATAAACCTTGTTAGAAGAGCCATTTTTTTAAAGACGTGACTGATTCTTTTTGTTTAGTATACATCAAAACTGCATTCATTTTGGTGAATTAGCATATACCTCAAATGAGCCATACAACCTTTTATGTGATCTTATTTATTGACTCTCCTTTATTAGACTCCTGTCCTATAACAATTGGTGATGCTAAACTGTCAGAATTAGCTTACCTCTTAATAAACTGTGTGCCCTATAAGAATGTCTAACTTACCAACAATGACATTACTACAATTTGGAGATTTTTTATTATCATATATACCTATAATATTACCCTATACATAAAAACAAATAATTGCACCTTTAAATATACAATTTGCATTCAAATATTTTAAAATTTTGTTTCTCTGAGCTTTTCTATGTTATAGAACTAATGCAAAAAAAAAGGAAAGTAAATTTTACAGTGATTAGAATAGAAACAACCTTCACTTTGTTAAAAAGTTCATTTTTCTTTTAGTTAAAATGGAGCATTTCAATAATCAATAAATAAGGGCCAAGAATTTAGTTCAGTGGCATAAGCACCTTCCTGGCAAGTTCAAGGTCATGAATTTGATTCTTGATACCAATAATAATAATAATTAATAATAATTCCATAAATATAAAAAGGCAGTTATGGTTTGTTAATAGAACAAAAGAAATGAAGCACATGATAAAATAATGGAAATAATTTATAGTTCAGTGAGACAACTATAAAGACAATAATCTAATGGAAAAGGCAAATCTATTTAAAAAGAAAATGAGATCTTTTACACAATTTTAATATTAGTGCATCAGACAACAGTGTAAACTTATCTTTCAAAACTTTAAAAATGTTTCCAGTAATTCATGAATGATTAGAAAGTGACATTACTACAATGCAAAAAGATTCTCCTGAATACACAAAAAATTCAATTTATTGTTGAGGAAAATGTTTTTGCTTCACTAAAAAGTCTCTAATACTCTGAAATAAACTACACAAAAATATCTAGACTATAGGTCATGACAATTCTTAAATTCAACATTTATAGTTACAAGTATGTAGCATAAACATGAAAGCTATAATGCCTCCTATTGCTCTTCCAGAAATTTGAAAATTATTTCAGTCTGCGTAAATGTACTTTTAAAATAATCTGAAACATCCATCTCTTCTAATTCTTCTTCTAATTCTTCTCTTCTAATTTATCTTCTGATAAATATTGTAACAATTTTGAATAAGAATCTAGAAAAAATTGACTCCCTACTAATATAGGCTAGCAGCCTCATGTATCTTAAATAGCCACAAGATAAGAACTTATACTTTGTGCCATGGATAAGTTACCCAAATATGAAAATATAAATATGACCAATATAAAAGAGTCCTGTAACTATTCTTCTATATATGACACAGCTGCTAGTTTCCATCTGATTGGAGGCTAATGATTGCTCAATTTTCATGGCTTTTTTTTTTTTGTTGTTTTGTACTGGGGATCGAACTCATGACCTAGCACTTGCCAGGCAGGCACTTATGTCACTGAGCTAAACCCCTGGCTCTTTCATGGCATTATTAACCCATAAAAAGCAAGCTCCTCAGAGGACAAATGCAGTTGGGATTTATAAGTACAACACAGAGGGTTAAAATGGCGTAGTAGAGACAAATAGTAAAAAACACAGCATTTCCAGAACCTGGAATCCAGAAGCAAAGAAAACAAAATGGTGAAAGCAAAACAAGAAGGAAATCTCTGAGTACAAAAGAGAGCTGCCAGGAATACTAGAAACCACAGAAAACCTGGAGAAACAGCACAATGCAAAGAAAAGAACAAAGCACTCTGAAAGACTGACCCTGGCTCCTGGTGAGTAGGACCTGTCTCTGCTAAAACAAGGCAAACCTGCAGAGATGTAGCAGTTCCAAAGAGCAACAGTGAACTGGCTTGGCATCACTGGCCCTGAGAAAAGCACATAGCTATTGTAAAGTGCAAACAGCCTGCGGTTTTTACTATGAAAATGCCTCCTCCCAGGCTAGAGTTGCAGAAGAAGCCCAGTGCAGTGCCTGTCATCTTTGAGAGGGCTTAACTGAGAGCCATTTAGGGAAGGGGCTAACTGTTTAAAACAAAAAATATAGAAGGACTATAGTTCAGAGTGTCTCCTGTCACCTTACCACAGTGACTGGGTAAGAGACAGCAGCAAGAGTAACACAAGGGGGCATGGGATAGAGTTTACTCCTATAGCTATGGCCAGAGTCCCTCACTGAAAAGCAGTCACCAAGAGATCTCCAAATTCCCAACAGAGTCTCCTCAGTATAGTAGACTCAATACCTCACCATACATACAGAAAATAGTAACATGAGATGACAAGGTAACAAAATATCTCAGAAACTTCCAGCTCACCCAGTGCTCATCTATGGGACATGGTGGAGAGGAAATCAAAACTCAGTCAAACTATACTAAATGATAAAAGATGCCACCAAGAAATAATAAGGTGGTTGGCAAGCTCAAAGAAAATGTAACTAAACAGATGATGGACTTACTAAATAAGAGGATAAATGGGCTTACAGAAGAATAATAAAAATAGAATTATAAAAAAAACTAGAGTCATGAAAAGGTATCAAAGAGAAGTCCAGGAGAATAACAATTGTATTGAAAGTATAGGCGATTGAAAATTCTATTGAAAGTGAGCACTCAATATGATAATAGCGTGTCAAACTAGAGGACACCATACACTCACAGATACGTTAAAAACAAAAGAATATGAAAAATGGGTCCAGCAGCTGCTGGGTGATATAAAGAAGACTAATCTAAAATTAATTAAAATTGGAAGAAAATCAGAAGATGGCTCAAATGGCATAAAAACTATTTTCAGAATTAATAGCAGAGAAATTTCCAAATATTGGGAAAGAATTTAACATATAGTTAAATGAGGCATATAGTACCCCAGATAGCCATAGTCAGAAATGAACTGCACAGTACATCATAGTCAACGTCCCACAAGTCCAAAACAAAAACAAGGATTTTAAAGCTCTTAGAGAGATAAAAAACAATTATAAAAGTAACAATTATTAAAAATCAATTATGAAAGTAACAAAAACAACAACTACAAAAGTAAACCCATTATAATTTCATTTCAGCAGACTTTTCAGCACAAAATTTAAATGGCAGAAAACTTAGAATACCATGTTTCAAGCCTTAAAAGGAAACGACTTCCATCCTACACTGATATATCCTGCAAAACTTTTTCAAAATTTAGAGATATTATAGAGAAATATGGTGATTCTTTGATACAACGCACCTTAAGAAATTCATGATTATCAAACAATCACCCAAAAAGTTCTCATGGATGTCCCATACAGAATGAAGCATGACTAAAGGAATAAATACACCAGACCAGGTGAAGAGTTAAACAGAATAGAGCTACAAAAGAAATCAGCAACAGCAAAACAATGTAACAACCAGAACAGGACAGTAACTTTCAGTGATAGCTCTCAATAGAAATAGTCTCAATTCCCCAATTAAAAGACACATATTGGCAGATTGTATTTAAAAACCCAATAGTATGCTATATTCAAGAAACACATGTATTTTAAAAAGGAATCTATAGACTAAATATTAAAGGATAGAAAACAATATTCCATGCAAAGATAGACCCCAAAACAAACAGAAGTAGTCAGTCTATTTTTAGACAAAGTGGACTTTAGGCCAAAAGTAGATTAGAAAACAGAACTAAGGTCATTATATATTGGTAAATGGACTAGATCAACAAGAAGAGGTAATAATTGTACACAAACATGCACTAATCACTGGTGCCCTGGCTTCATTAAACAAATACTCTTAGACAATTATAGTAGGTATACTCACACCTACTGGAACAAATAGATTAACTAGCTAAAAGGTCAACCAAAAAATGTCAAAGTTGAAAATCACCTTTAAACAAATGGTATTGTTAACTATGTAGAATGTTTCACATAAGACAACAGAATACACAGTCTTCTCTCCAGCATGTGGAACTTCCTCCAAATTAACCAAATACTAGTCCAGTTCAAGGCTAGTGCAGGCAAATATAATATGAAAGAATCAAAATTATTTCTGCACACTGTCCAATGATAGTGCAATAAAACTAGAAATTGATGGAAAAAGAAACTACAGAAATTATGCAAACATGCAAATTAAACAATAAAGTTAATCAATGAGGTATGGAAAAAAATTAGGAAGAAATTAGAGCATTCCTAGAATAAAGTGATAATAACAGTAAAACATACCACAATCTATGTGGCAGTAGAAGCTGTTCTAAAAGAGAAATTTATAGTTGGAAATGTCCACATAACAAAAATAGAATGGCCCCCAAATAACCTAAAGATGTACCTCAAAATCCTACAAGAGCAAGCATAATCCTAATCCAAAGCTAATACTAGAAAGAAAATCATAAAGATCAGAGAAGACATTAATGAAATTGATATTTTAAAAATGCAAAAAAAATCAATGATTTGAAGAGTGAGTTCTTCAAAAGAATAAACAAGACAGTCAATTTTACCTAAAGAAGGAAAGATCTACATCTATGCAATGAAAACGAAAAAATTTAAAGTACAACAGACATTGCCAAATCCATATCAACAGTAACAGTAACCGGAAAATTGTGCTAAATCAAATTGGGGAAGCCTGAATAAGTGGAAAGGTTTCTAGACACCTGTCTAGAATTACCAAAGTGTGGAGGCTGGGCACACTCCAAGGTAATCAGGACCATGCGCTGTTATTCCCCAGCCTCAGGCCGGACAGTCTCCAGGAAGGTGCTGCTCTGTGGTCTCTGAGGTGGTCCTCAGGTAGGATTCTGACCTCATTCCCTCCACAAGGTGCTGCTTCTCTGCTCTCCTGACAGTCACCTCAGGAAACCTATCTATACGTGGTGATGTGCCTTCTCTACAGCCAGTGTGTCCCAGAACCTGGGCCGTTTGGGAATGATCGAGCATGGAAAACGAAAGAAAAAACAACAAAGCTTCCTAGGTCTAAACTTGTTATGCTGTGTTGAAACAGCCAACTAGTTACACTGCTTAGATTTCTTCTACTCATGTCCAGCCTTACCTGAGCATGGGAAAGCCCATTTACCTCTACCATCTGGTGTTGGTCCTCAGTCTTCTTCCCTGACTGGGAAGTGAATCCAGCAACTGCACTATCAAAAGCTCAGCAACTCTTGAGGATAAGAAGCTTTTCCTTGAAAGAAAAGAGAGTGGGACCAAAGGTACCCTTTGAAATATTCTTGTGTGGACAGAGCTCCTGTACTCTTTTGCATTTGACTGTTTGGGTAAATATTATAAAATAATTCCATAAATTTTAGTCCTATGTTAAATCTTTTCCCCTGTAAATCCTGACTACAACAATCACTTACCATGATCAAGGAGGCTTAAACTGTGAGATGCAAAGATTGACCAACATACACAAATCAGCGAATGCAGTACATCATATACACAAAAACAAAGACAAAAGCTTCATTTTCATCTCAATACATGAGGAAAAACCTTTGAAAAAATCTAACAGTAATTCATGATAAAAGTCCTAAAGAAAATAGGTATAGAAGGATCATGTCTCAATCTGATAAGTGCTATTTATGGCAACCTCCTGCCATGTCATGCTAAATGGGAAGAAGCTGAAAACTTTCCCTTTACAATCAGGAATAAGACAAAAGTACCCACTGCCAGGAACTACAGTATTTTTAAAGCAAAAGATCAATGAAGACATTCAGAAAATGAAAAGATATCCCCTATTATTGGAGAGGCAGAATTAACAATGCCAATATGACCATATTCCAAACTGATATTTAGATATCATTCAATTACAATGAAAATAACGACAACATTCCTCAAAGTGCTAGAGAAAAGCATTATTAATCACTTGGTACCAGAAGAGACCTCGAATAATAAATGCAGTCCTCTACAACAAGATCCAGAGAGGACACCCCAATTCCGGATTTCAAGTCATATTACAAAGCTACAGTGATGAATTTCTTAAAGGGGAAAGGGATCAAGAGATGAAGGAATAGTGAGTCGGGAAGGGTTAGGGTATGAAAAATAAATTAAGATGTGTTTTGTACATGTACCAACTCCATATACAAATATTGTAAACATTATATATTGCAAATATGTACCAAAAATGAAGAGAATAAAGAGATGGGTGAAAGGTGATATGGTAGTGCTTGCTGGTAGTACTACTACTTGGGGGGCTGAGCCAGGAAAATTGCTGTGAGCTCCAGGCCAGCCTGGGCTATATGGTGAGGCCCTGTCTCAAAAAACCAAAACAACAACAACAGTAACAAAAGATGGGTGAAGTGGGAGAAAGTAAAGGGGAAGGGAATACAAAAATGAATTGAGTTGTGTCATATACCTGTACCAACTCCACACAAGGAAAGTAAACATATGTACCGCAAACATGTGCTCACAAAAATGAAACAATAAACAAGAAGTAAACGAAGCTTAATGTGAAGGGGAATTTCATGTTAGTAATGATGCATGTCAGATTGTCTTTTGGTAAGAATGTAAATGTAAATTAAAACAGATCTGTCACCTTCTGCCACTTTAAGAAAATGAGCAAAACTTCTGCTCTTTTGTGCCCACGTAATGGACCGTACCTTACTTATTCACGGTGAAGTTCCACGTGGGGAGAACGTGTCGCACTACTTCAGCTCAGTGTCTATTTCTATAAAAGCACCCTCTTCCCATTATGAAAGATTTAAGTAAGATACATTGTTGTTTTGAGGGTTTGGTGACCAACCTCCAGTGACAGGCAGTATCCAAGTGGTGGAATCAGGGGACTCAGATGTCCCAGACAAGATACAATCAATTATTTTAAAAAATTAAATTGTGACCTTTAAAATGAACCTGCGAACCTTTACTATCTCTGCTGTTAGAAGATGACTGAAAAAGCATTGTTTCCAAAGCGTCTGAGGGTGCAGCCTGTTGGTACCCACTTTAACTTTATGGTCAGCAAACAGTGAGCAGGAAAATGGCTAATGCAAGACAACTTAGACTCAGCTACAGATCTTTCTTTCTTGAGTATCTTGGAGCATGCTAAATTTGGGTAAGTTATTCTAAATATCCACCGATGAAGCCTCAGTAACTTAGAAGAAATAGCCACTACTACCTTTGAGGGACCTCCGTGCACATTATGATATTAGACCTTCGTAACGACTGTTACAAAATGGGCACGATTGTCCCACTTTCTCACGTGAAGCCATGCAAAACAAGGCAGTTTATTCTGTCTGGTTCTAAAGTCTTTGTGCCGCTGTACCACGTATCCATAATGAAACCTGGAGGAAAATTCCATCACTGCTTGCAAAATCAATATTTACTATTCCACACGAATACATAGTTACTACATAAAGTAAAGGGCTAATTTTTTTTTGCTTTAGAAATAATTGTAGTTTTTTCTTTTACATTTTCTCATGAAACCTTGAAATGTGAGAACAGCTAATACATTCCTGGTTGACCTGCAGATCCTTCAGGATTATTTTTTGATTTGACTTTCAATGAACAAAGAATCAGTGAAAAAATACAAAACAAGCCAATGAACATGTAATGGTGCTGACCAGAGTCTTGCCTGCCTCCCTACCCTGAGGAGACTGTCATCTCATCTCTATCACTTTATAAACATCACTGTTAAAGGGAAAACATAGATAATTCATTCAGTTCACTTAGGAAATCCTTGAACTTCAGGTCACCTGAACAAAATCTGTTTAAGTCCCAGAAGCTGTGAGTGAGCAAACATAAAATTATTGAAATTTCAAAAGCTATTTTCATCTCAGAAAGTTCAGAATAATATTGTGCAGTGAATATAATTAACTCCATTGAATGTTATCCTACGTAGCAAGTGTAGGATTTGCCATTAGCCCAAGTGGAACAAAAGTGAAGGCCTGGAGTTAAGTATATACAACATTGCCAGCGACAGCCAATGAGAACGAATCTTGGGAAAAAATGACAGGTGGCTAAAAGTCAAAGGAAGCAGCTAAAGCTGTGATTAAAACCATAAACTGGAAGTAAAGGAGCTCATAAACTACAGAGTGCCTTCACTCACCAGTGAAAGAGTCCAGAATCATCCCACCAAGCTAAATGAAGAGTTACGACTGCATTCTTGCAAGGCTCAGTCAGGAAAGAAGAGGAAGCCTTCCAAATGAATTTGAAAATCTTCACTCCCTATTGAGTACATTCTGACTCATTTCTTGACGTCTGTGAAAAACTAAAACTTCTTAACTTTGTGTTTCCCAATATTTTAAGATAATGATAATTATATTTCCTTCACAGATATATTAAGAAGACAAGCAAAACTGTTCAAAAGATGGTTGCAAGAAAGGGCATACAGAAGGGCAGCCTGGCTGGAGAACATGAGTCCAAGCTCGGAGGCCCTCCATTCCATCCCAGAGGGCAGTCCTACTTGAAGCCCGTGAGTTTGTGAACTGGGCCTCACTCATTGCATCTTGGAGGGTGGGTCAGCTGTAGGAATGTAAGACTGAAGGGAAACACAAGACTCAGGACCACAGCCCAGTGCACAGATGTACACAGATGTCAAGGTCAGGTCCATACGTATCAACACATCTCTCGGATGCAACACAGACATTATCACAGAACTGTAAACACCAGAAGAAGAAACTGAACATAGAAACCCTACAAGCCTGACAGCAGCCATTGGGGACCAGTAGCCAATCCAGGTGGGGAGAACCAACCAGCCAGGCTACTGTGTACCTGCCACCATCGGGAGAGCCTCGGAGTAGCTGTGCACGTCTGGAGAAACCAGGCCTGCACCCCAACGGCACCAGGGGCACCTAGGATAGGAGAACTCCAGGTGCCTGACCCATTCCCCTACACTGTGGACAGGCCGCCAGCACAGGAAGTGCCTGAGATCCCACAACCTGCTTGCCTGGAAGAAGCCAGGAATATGTCAAGATGAAGAAGCAAAAGGGAGTTGCTGGCCTCCAGCCCATGAAGAGCAATTGCAGGAGATGCAAATATAGAATAGATCGGAAGTTAACGCTGTTTCTGAAGTGTTGGCAACTGAAGTAAAGAAACATCTACACGAGGCTGTAAAAGAAATCAGATCAGAAATAATATCTCAGTAAAAGAAGAAATCACAAACATAATGATAGAATTGCTGAGAGTACATAAAGAGATTTAGGTTAAAAAAGAGGAACATAGGAAAATGGTGGAAACCTTGAATGAACAATATTGGGAGAAATTACAATACATGAAAAAGATTGAAAGAGATATCCAGGAAATTAAAAACCCCACTGAAAGATGACAAAATCACTTGAAAGAAACTGAAGATAAATTTTCAGACCTTGAAGGCAGACTTGCAGTTAGCAACCATGAAAGAAGAGATCTCTTAACAATAACAAGACACCAGGAAATGACAACAAAATGGCTGCAAGACAATGCAAAGAAAAATAATTTAAGAATGACAGGTGTCAATGAAAAATCAGACGTCCACAAAAATGAATTAATAAGACTGTTTACAGAAGTACTAGCAGAAAACTTTCTAAGCATGAGAAAAGGATGTGACATACAGATAAGTGAAGCATACAGAGCTCCAGTGGCTATAACTAAAATAAAACTACACCTAGATATAGGATAATCAAGATTCCAAAAATTCAGCACAAGAACAGAATATTAAAGGCTATTAGAGAAAGAGAAACAGATCACCTATAAAGGAAAAGCCATCAAAATCATGACAGACTTCTCAACATAAACCTCAAATCAAGAAGAAGTTGGAGTGAAATATTTCAAATCCTGAAAGCAAACCACTTCCAACCCAGATTGATGTACCCTACAAAATTATCTTTCAAAATTAATGCAGAAACAAGATACTTCCAAGGCAAAGAACAACTGAAGTAATTCCTGGCCACCAAACCAGCCCTACAAAGAATACTGAAGGGCATTCTAGAGGGAGATTAAAAAAAGGCCAAGCTTCCAGGAGCAGTGGCAGAGGGAGATCATGTGGCAGGGGAAGAAGTTGAATGGAAGGGAAAAGTAGAGAGCCAACAGCAGAAAAATAGCAAGGCAGAGGTGAGCCAGTTCATGTGGGGCATAACCATGAATGTAGAAGGCCTCAATTCACCAATAAAGAGAAACACAGACAGAGTGGCTCGGGAGACAGGAGCTGTCAATATGCTTTATACAAGAAATACATTTAGCTCAAAAGAAAATTCATCCAAAAACAGACTTTGGACAATGCTCCATGTGACAGAAAATAAGAAAAATGCAGGCATAACTTTCCCATCCACCACAGAATAGATAAGAAAGATATGGAATTTTTATACAACGGGAAGCTATTCTGCTTTAAAGAAACATAACCTCAAGGCTCTTGTAGGTAAATGTATGCAACTTGAGATCATGCGTAAAATGGTTCAGAGTCACATAGGTGAACACTGTGTTTTCTCCCTAGTGTAAGAGGCTGAGGGAGTTAGTGGGATCCAACATACACGTGGATATTGTGAATGTGGAAGTAGGGGAAGTGTTTAAAAAAGGAAGGTGATGGCCATTGTTCATTTCCTATTATCTTGTTTTGATGTTATAAGTTGTTTTCATTGTTCTGTTTTGTTTGGTTTATCCTGTTTTGCTTTGTTTGATTTCACTATATTGGATGGTATGGGCAACTATTCAAAGATAACAAAATATATTATGGTAGCTATTATTGATTTCGGATTACCTAGTTTCAAAGCCCTATATTGCTTTCTTTGTTTTGTTTTGATTGATTTTATTCTATTTTATTTTGTTTCATTTAATTACATTTGATACTATAGGTATATACTTTGACAAAACAAGAGGTATTATGGTAGTCATTTTTATTTCCTATCGTCTTGTTTTGAAGTCCTATGTCATGTTCACTGTTTTGTTTTTTTTTCTTTTTTTTAAATTTTTATTTGAGAGAGAATAAAACAAAAGAGGGCAGTACAGAGCAGATCAGAACAGGACAACAGAGGCAACACAGTACTTTACATTAAGACAACTGGACATCAACAGTAGCTGACACCATATCACTTACTCTGCTATAGTTGAGCATAGTTTCAAATACAATAATATCAAACATAACACAATAGTACAAAGCCATGCATACAGTAAAAGAATTACAGGGCTTTCTGAACCGAATAACAGAAAATGATCAATGGGTACTATAATATCTCATTTTCGATAAAAAAATTTGTTTAAACTATCACATATATTCAACTTCCAATATGACACAGTGTGATAGATAGAACCAACAGTAGTAGAACAAAAAAAGCATGGTAGGACTTCTAAGAAGGATGATATTAAATCAGCAATAGCTGTCATAATGTTTTGTTTTCTTCCAAACAGCTGTTCATATCATTATGCATGATATAGTCAAACAAAACAGGATAAAACCATTCCAACTGATGATTGAAAACTTTGAAAGACTTCAAAGCTATGAGATGGGGACTCATGCTTACCATAAAGTCTTATATACTCTTATCAAATCTCATATTAGGGAGACTATATGGTATTTACCCTTGTGAGTTTGGCTTATTTCACTTAAGAGAATGGTCTCAACTCGAGTCCATTTATTTATAAATATCTCGATGTGATCATTCTTTATAGCTGAGTAGTACTCCATTGTATAAAAATGCCACAACTTTTTTATCCATTCCTCAGTTGATGGGCACTTAGGTTGTTACCAAGATCTGGCTATTACAAATTGTGCTGCTATAAACATGGGTGCACATATATCACTGTGGTATGATGTTTTCAGTTCTTCTCGGAATATGCCTAGATGCGGAATAGCTGGGTCATAATGGGACTTACAAACCCAGCATTTTGAGGAATCTCCAGACTGACCTCCACAGTGGTTGCACCAGTCTACGCTCCCACCAACAGTTTAGAAGAGTTCCTTTTTCCCCACAGCCTCTCCAACACTTGTTGTTGGTAGTGTTTTCTATCTTGGCCATTCTTTCTGGAGTGAGATGGAATCTCAGTGTGGTTTTAATTTGCATTTCTCTCATGACTAATGACGATGAACATTTTTTCATGTTTTTATTTGCCATTCATATTTCTTCATCTGAGAACTGTGTATTCATTTCAGATACCCATTTTTGGATTGGGTCTTTGAATTTCGAGGGTCTGATTTTTTTTAATTCTTTATAAGTTCTAGACAGAAGTCCTTTGTCTGAGGAGCTGTCCATGAAGATTCTTTCCCAATTTGTGGGTTTTCTTTTCACTCTGCTGGAAATCTCTTTTGACATGCAGAAACTCTTTAATAAGATGTGGTCCCAGTTATTGATTCTGGGAAGTACTTTCCATGTACTTTGGTTCTTGTTCATGAATTCTCTTCCTACCCCTATATCTTTGAGGTTTTTACCTACTTTGTATTCCAGCAGTTTTAGTGTTTCTGTTTTAATATTTAGATCTTTGATCCATTTAGATTTTAGTTTAGTGTATGGTGATGGTCTTCTGCATATGGACAGCCAATTTTTCCAGCACCATTTGTTAAAGAGACTGTCATTCTTCCAGTGAGCATGTTTGGCCCCTTCATCAAAGATGAGGTGGTTGAGTGAGTTTGTAGTTGTGGTTGTATCTTTCAATCTATTCCACTGATCCTTAGGTCTGTTTCTTTTCCAGTACCACACTGACATTATCACTGTAGCTTTGTAGTATAATTTCAAGTCAGGGATTGTGATGCCTCCTGCCTTGCCTTTGTTGCTTAGAGTTGCCTTTGCTATTCTAGGTCTCTTCTGGTTCCAGATGAATCTTAGGAGTGATTTCTCTAGATCTATGAGGTATGTTAGTGGTATTTTGATTGGGATGGCATTGAATCTGTATAGTAATTTTGGAAGAA
>PVJX010003745.1:0-104242 GCA_004027295.1 Dolichotis patagonum
TGGCTTTATACTATTGTGTTATGTTTGATATTATTGTAATTGAAACTATGCTCAACTATAGCAGAGTAAGAGATATGGTGTTAGATACTGTTGATGTCCAGTTGACTTAATATAAAGTACTGTGTTGCCTATGTTGTCCTGTTCTGATCTGCTCTGTACTGCCCCCTTTTGTTTTATTCTCTTTTAAATTAAAAAAAAAGAGAGAGAATCTCTTGCCTCAGCATCCCTAGTGAATGGGACTATAGGTACACTCTACCATGTCCAGTGTAATTCTTAAGTTAGTATTAGAGGAGAGGAGAAGCAGAAAGAGGAGATGCTCAGGACTCATGAATGACCAGTCACTAACCAGGTTCAGGAGCCCTGCCAGCAGTGAGGAGGGGTGAAGCTAACCCTTGGGGAGCAGGAGGGAAAAGAGGTAGACAGTGTCTTGCAGGTGGAGTCAGAAACACTGGTTCATGATTCCTTAAATCGTGGTTGTAGCCCTGTTCCAGAAGCTGGTGGCTTAACCCTTCCTTGGATCACATCGGATGTCCCAGAACATCCCTATGAAGGACCCATCTCACTTAAATTAGTGAGAAATGGGTTTCTGTAGAGTAAATTAAAAGGTCTTTTCTTATCTTTAAATTAAGAAGTCTCTGCCAATTATCTGAGGCTATGTTCAAAGAGCAACAGATAGTGTCTGCCATGCCTACATTACTTCCAATACTGCTTTCTCCACCCTTATACCCCACTCTTACCATCACTCCCACCACCCCAAATGTAAGTGCCAGCATGCAATCCTATGCAATGCTATGCTCTCTGAGGCGTCTGGATCCTTGTACATACCTTTTACTCTGCTGTGAACACACTGTATTCACTTGATTCACTGGCTTCTTGGTCTGGAATTCTCTGCTTCTCTCTTTAGGCTTCAGCTGAGTTATCACTTTGTTTAGAAGATATTCCCTCACTTTCAACCCTGTAGTGCTCTCTACTTGATTCTATTTCACAACTTCTCACATTATATTGTAACTTTTCAATAATATTCTCCACTGGACTACAAACTTTTACAGCTTGTTGACTGGTTCTTATTTCTCTGTGCTCTTGTGTAAAGCCTGTGTGTGGTAGATGATCAGTACATACTTGCAGAAATAAATGCAGCAAAGCACTTTTGGGTGCACTCAAAATCAATTTGTTAGAATCACTTGAAACATAGCTCATTGGGGTGTATTAGTTCACTTGTGATTATCATTGAGGATAATGGACCAAAAGCAATCTATTTAAAATTTCTAGTAGATATTTACATTTTAAAAGTGGTATAGAGGCACATGCCTATAGTCTCAGCGCTCCCATAGGCTGAAGCAGGAGGATTGCTACAAGTTTGAGGCCAGTGTCAGCTGCATAATGAGACCCTAAACTACATGGTGAGACGCTGTCTGAAAAAAAACTAAAAAAAAAAAAAAAACTACAAGAAAAAAAGTTTTGCTATGATGGTTTTAAAAGGACGAAAGTAACAAAAGATAGTTTCCCAGGGCAGTATTGGTTCTGTTTGGCTTATTCCAGAGTCAGAGATTCTTTAAGAGGTTTTGAGGCTGGGGGTTTAGCTCAGCGGCGTAAGTGCCTGCTTGGCAAATGTGAGGCCGTGAGTTTGATCCCCAGCACAAAAAAACAAAAGAGGTTTTGAATGGTCCTAGAATCAGTTGGTTCTTTGTTGCTGACCAAATGACAGGAATGACTGACACACACAATTTAAAGGAGGAAACGGCATATTTGGCTCACGGTTCTAGTCTATGGTTGGCTGGCTCCCAAGGCAAAAGCATCCTGGTGGAGGATTGGGCAGAGCAAAGCTTCTCACATCATGGTGGCTGAGAAGCAGAGCATGAGGAAGAGCACCAGCGAGGGATGTGCCCTTTACAGGCGGGCTCTCAATGACACCACTTCCGCTGAGCCCACCTGCTAACAGCATGGTCAGCTGTGAGCAGCAGTGCACTAATCCACTGCACAGTATATGAAGAGTATGGTGCTTCTGTGATCCTGTTACCTCTCTGGGAGTCTCTCAATCCAGCCAAGCTGGCAATTAAGATTAACTGGCACTCACCTGCCTGGCAAGCTTGAGGTCCAGCGTTTGAATCACAGTTTAAAAAAAAAAAAAGATTAACTGGAACAATTAGCTTTCCAAACGGGCCATTTTCTACATGGGGATTTATAGCATAGTAACTAAATGTTGCTAAGTGATTTATTTACTTGAATTTAAGACTCTGTCTTCAGTTTTTGCTACCATTTGTTATCAAAAAGTAGTAATGTGATTTGTCAGGAGACTTCTAATTATTTTTCATCTTAGAATTTTAAATAAAAGATAAAAGATTAATGAATGAATGAGATAGATTAGAAGAAAAGTAACCAGTAAGTTTGATTAATATAGCAAAACTGTGAAACTTTAGCACTTTTGGGTTATACATTGAATCTATGACTTATGTGCCGCAAGGAATCACTTGTGCATTGTCTTAGTTACTTTTTACTCATTGCTGAGACAAAATACCTGATGCCCAAAGTCGGGAAAGGAAAAGTTTATTTCTTACAGTTTTTGGAGGTTTCAGTCCATACTCAGCTGGCTCCAAGGCAGGGTGGGATGGCGGGCCGCAGTTCATGGTGGCTGCAAACAGCAAGGCGGAAACTGGCAAGAGAGAGACACACCTTCTTCCTGCCATTACATCACATCCTGGCTCCACCCCTTAGGAGGGTGTAGCACTGACATCACCAATCCAAGCACTAGACAATGAACCAATCACAAGTGCACAATGCAAAGGCATGAGGCTTGGGGGCCACTGACATAAACCATGACATTCATAGAAAGAGAATTCACCAGGTGCATGACGTAGAGGCTTTGGGTTTTAATGGTATTGTCACTTCTGGGTGTCATACTCTTCTTTTTAAAAATTTTTTTATTAATTTGAAGGTAGTAAAATATAACAACAGGATGGAATAAAGCCAATTGAAACAGTATAGTGAAACTGGTACAGAAATTCACAGCAGTTTACCAGGATAACAGTAATAGGTACCATTGTATATCTCCTTATCTTCACAATAGTTGTTCTTTCAGTCAGGTATAGCAAAATCAAAAGAAATACAGAATATTATAGAACTTATCAAAACAGAATATTGAATAGAGCAATACCATTAATCAGGACAAAGCAAAATGGTGATAAAAATATTTGCCTTCAAAAAGATGGTAGAAGGAAATCCCCCTTATTTGCTGTATTACATATGGTCAACCTCCCAGGAAGTACTCAGATCTCTGGCTCCCACTTGCTAACAGGGGAGTGGGAGTACAGGGGAGGGGGAAATGGGATATTTGATTCTCAGCCAGCGTGCTGGTAGACTCACAGCCACTTAACAGGGCAGTGAGCTGGTTGCTTGGTTTCCCAGCACCCTAAATTCCAACATGGTGTGGATCTCAGGAGAGGCTGCTTGGTTCCCACCCTGGGGTGGCGGCGTCCTACTCTTCTTTTGAGTGAATGTCCTCTCCATGTTCCGTGCAGCTCTCAAAGTTTCCAGGAGGAAGGATGGTGGGAGGATGGAGAAATAAAGATAAAGGAATACAGAAAGCTAAGGTCTGGTGGAGCTCTCTCTCCAGATGGCAGGAAAGGAGCCAATCAACCACTACTGCGCATTCATTTATGTATTCCACAGGTTGATGTCATGACACCCCTCTGCCTACCAACCTGTCTGCATGGAAGCCTCGGAGTGCCTCATGTTCTTAGAGCTGGAGCAGCTTGTTCATGTGGCTCACTTTGGGCACTGTTTGTTCTCGGACCAGACTTGCTACACCCCTGCAAGGTATGATCCATCTCCAGCTTCCTCCATCAAAACATACCTACTTTGAATGGTACCCAAAACAAGAAGAGAATCTCCAGCTGGCTGAGTCTACAAGGCAGGCAGCTCTTCCCTGACCCTTGTGCACTAATGGCTCCAGTACCTGCAGTACTGCAGGTATGTGGCCAGTTAGCAATCTGTGTGGAGCCCGAGCAAGCCCAGAAAGACCACTGAAAAGGAGAACATGCTTGGGAAACCATAAAGGCCCCTTGAGAAGATGGTTATGTTTGAAACATGACTCTTGGCTTGTTCCTGAGATCTGGTTGAGACCAAATCAACCAAGAATTTGGCATAAGATGATCACAGTACTTTGGTACTTGACATGAAAAGGGAATGCCTTACATTCTTAGACATAAAGTCAGGTATTCCCAGCAGTAATCCATATCAAGCAAATTGAAAAGAAAGAGACACCTATAAAGCTGAGCCAGTGAGAAACCTGGAGCACAGTAAATTGTATAAACAGGCAGTCCTTCCACATGACTCTTCCTTCCTAGACCTCATGGAGACTTTTCTGTGACTGGAGGACCTGTCATCCAGTGACTTGAATCTGAAGCAGAGATGGCTTTGAACCATGTTCTGGTGCAGATGAGGTGAAAAGTGCTGCTGTTCTTCATGGAGCCCTGAGGTACAGTTGACAAGGAAAATTCTCGCAATAGTTAATTTTGAACATGAATTTCATTGTTCATTTGGTCTGTAATGAAAAATTTTACCATCTGCTTTACCTGAAGTCATGAGCTACATGAATCATTGAGCTAATTATTTGCTCAAAGTTGACATTTAAAAGGTTTAACGAGTGCATTGATTGGAACCTACTACTAAAAACTGGGTCCTCAAACAAATGTCAATCATTTGGGTGATGAATTGCAGGGAGGACAGAGATATCCCTGAGGAGGGGTGAAAATGCCTTGGCCAAGAGCAATGGAGTACTTCACAGGCAATTAAAGGTGACTGAGAACAGATGGGGTAATTTTTAGAACTGGTCTGATTAGATGATCAGGGACTTGGAAGGATCAATATTGATGAGGAGGATCAAGGAAAGGACCATAGCATGGGCCCAAAATGTGAAAATATTCATTTCTTTGTGAATGTTCACTGAGATGCTATTTTGTGGAAGAGCATTTAAGCACTAGGAAAACAACATGAGTTCTTCTGTGGAGTCAGTCATCCTGATTCTTCAGCCTGGTTATTGATTCATGGACAGAGCAGCTATGGTGACTGGAGGTGGACCGGGGATTTAGCTCAGTGGCTTAAGCGCCTGCCTGGCAAGCGCAAGGTCATGAGTTCGATCCCCGGTTCCAAAAAAAAAAAAAAAAAAAAAAAATCTGGTGACTGGAGGTAATGGTTCATCTCAGCAGCGTCAGTGTCCTGTCACCAAGACTCATCCATATACTGTTAGCAGCAGTGATTAGCACTAGAGGACATGGCTGAATTGACAAGAACCCCTTCTAATAGAGGGTTAGCAATAGTCTTTGTGGGTTTGAATTATTAATGTATTCAAAGCATCACCAGGGTTTCATTCATGGATTCTGTTCAATGAACTTACTACATTATGGTTTATATGGAGGTCCCTGCAAAGCCTCATGCTCTCACAGATGGAATTTTGGGGGAGGTGATTGGATCATGGGGTTGTGATACTCATTGGGGTATTAGTCCACTAATGAGTTTGTAACTAAATATGACATGGAGAGGTGAAGCCTTCTTGGAGAAAGTGAATCACTGGGGAAGGATCTCTCTGCCCTGACCTTGTCTTTTTCACTCTCCTTCCTGCTTGCTATGGCATGGTGGCCTGCCATGGAACCCGCTGATTATGGACTGAAACTTCTATCAACTGAGAGCCAAAAAAAGACCTTTCCTCTTTTAAGTTGTGGGTATCAGGTGTTATGACTCAGTGATAAGAAAGTTACTACAGCATAGAACCAGCAACAGTCTAATAACTCAGTTGCCTTACTGTATAAATACCCTGTAATGTAGACGAAGATGGGTTTAATTGGTAGCACCTACTGCACACTGAGCTCCAGTGCCCTTTGGGAAATAGCAGACATGGTAAATGGGGCTATGTGGTAAGATGCAGAACTTGAAGATTGCATTCAAAGCCAGAGTGCTACCTAAGAGCCTAGGAGTTCAAGGATTCTCTTACCTATGTCCTCACTTTTAGAATTTTTTTTCACCCTTTTATACAGGATTTCAGTGCCCAATGAAGGAAAATTTTATTCACGGTTTTTTTAAAAGTAGGTTTTACTGAATTGGAAGCTGAGAATGCCACCTGGGGATTTTGGATGCTTTATGCAGTCAGGGCAAAGATCCTTGGTAAAGCTGAGATGTTGGCTGAAGTCAGGGGAACTTGAAACAAGCAGAGGAAGAGTGTATTTTACATGTAAGCAGTGGTCTCTCGAGTTCTCACAGAACGGAGGAATGTAGACTGCACTAATATTCTCTTATTTGCTGCTAAGTGTATGATGAATCTCATATTTCCTTTTAAGATGAGATGTATAATAAACATTTTTTTCTTCCAATGGTGAATGGTCAGCCTTCTGAAGATACAACCACTTGTGGATCAGACATAGTTGATGAAAACTTGTGTCTTTACTGAACATGTGCAGACTTCTTTTCCATGTCAATATTCACTAAACAATACAGCATTACAGCCCTTTTCACAGCATTTATTTTGTATTTGGTATTACAAGTTACTTAGAAATATTTTAAGTACAGTAAAATCTTGTTTTGCAAGCATAATTAATTCAGGAAACATGTATTCAGGAAAGATGTTTCATTCTGCAACCCAAAAATATTCATATAAAAATGATTACAATATTGTAATATAATCCAAAATGATAAAGAAAAATAAACCAAGTAACCTGCACTTACTTTTGAAAACCTTCCTGGTTAGTGTGAGGGAGAAAAGAAAGTGTAGGGTTATTGTATATGATGATTTTCACTTATCACTAGTGGAATCACTGTTATCTATTGGCTCAATGGAATCTTTTTCTTTTCCTGCAACTTTAATAAGGACCTTACCTAATAACTCTTGCCTTTGCGTCCTTTAAGAATTTTGTGGAAATGTGATGTTGCAATGTAGTTAATTATATAGATTCAGGATTTGCACTGCTTCAGCCTTAGTTGGGTGGTGCTTTTCTACCAAATTTTGCATTGTTTCTGACATTTTACTCATTTCTATAATCTTATTTGGAGTGAGGGATTCCTTTTTCTACTCCTCTGTGACATGGCTTCTTGCTGGGAGATAATCTTTCACAAGAAAGAGAGAGAGAGAGGAAGAAGAAGGAGAAGAAGGACAAGAAAAGAGGAAGAAAGGAGAAAGGAGATGGGAGGAGGGGAGAGAAAGGGGAGGGAAGGGGAGTGGAGAAGAGAAGATAAGAGAAGAGAAAAGAGAAGGGAAGAAGAGAGATCTATAAACTCTTTGTGAGGAGCTTCCTCCTTTCTTGATCTTTTGAGCCCTTATCCTTAATTCCTTCCTTGGATTTCCTGAAATGCTCTAACATTTTTCCAATTATTATTCCCTTTTGCCTGAGCTAGTCAGTTATTTTATGTTCCTTACAACCAAATAGCATTAATTCAGTAGCATAACAATTAAACACTACTGATGTATACAATGAATCTAGACGTGGTTGCTCAATTTTAACTAAAAATTTTCACATACATATTTGTGAAGAAGAAAACTAGAAGAAGAAATGAACTCTGAGTGAGTCCTTTGCTTCCCTCTTCTCTCCCTTTCCTTAATTCTTTGGTGAACAAAACAGCATTAATGGAATGATTCTATTCATCTTTCTAAAGCTGAAATTTGAACCTATCAGACATGGCAAGTGGAAGAATGAAAAGAAGTCATCTTGGATGATGAACTCTTTATAGGTGGTATAGGATGGCTGACCCAGTGAGTAAACTGAGTCAGGAAGTGAACAGACATAGGACTACAGCCAGCAAGTCAAAACATGCACATAGAGAAGCTGAGAAGTCCTCCAGGTGTTGGCTGCCCCAGTCTCATTGCCACTAGGAGACAGAGGCAGATGTGCTGTGGCAGTAGGTAAAGGCTAGAAACAAACAATAAGTAAAGTTACTTATTGGGGCTTTTAGTTTTTATTATTCAATTATGTCACTCATCCTCTTTTTCTTTGTTCCCTAGCCTTTCCAACTTTCTCCATGGTGAAGTCTAATTTCCTTTATTACACACAATGCAGTGGTCCTTAAACTTTAGTATTATTAACAATTACCTAAGAAGAGAGAGTGCTTACTAAAATATGTACTCTTGGGTCTGCCACTGAGAGGTTCTTGTTTATTAGTCATAAGGCAAGGCCTAGGTTTTAATTAGAAGCAGGAGTTTCAATGCATTTAGTTGTTGGTTGTATGGCATATAAATTATTTTCAAATGAACATTTAGGAGAGTGAAGTGGATTGAGACCAACAACGAGTCCAGAATAATACGTACAAACCAACTGGATCTCAGGCAAACCTTGACATTGGGTCACCATTAGTCATTGATTACTTTGAGCAACATTGCTAAGTAAAATTAAATTTCAATTACAGCAACTCAGACTGTTCACAATTAAACCAATGGTGATTCAAAATGTTTTTTTCAGTGAGAAATTTTAGGTGTCAATAAAAAAATGGATGATTTCCTTTTATTTTTGCTTCTGATAGGGTCTTACTGCTGGGTCTCCTGAAACTCATGTCCCCTGAGTATACTTCCTCAGTCAAATGACTTTTGTAATTGTTCAAGCACTTTTACATCACAAAATCCTTTCCTATCTCCTTCACTTCATTGGTTCTTCCTTTCTTTTACTCTCACTTGTTATTCATTAAATATAAATTGTGATCCAGAAGGCTAAGAAAATCAGAGACTGGGAGAGCCTAATTATGGACTTTCCTTCTTCTAAATATCCATAAAGTTTGGAGACAACCCAGCTCTTGAAACCTGTGATTTGCTGCTGATTTGGACAGATGTTTGGCTCAACATCATTAAAAATAAAACAGAGCCAGAAAGCAAACATATGTTTTACTTTAATGCCAGCTTCACAGCTTAACCAAAAATGCTGTAACCTTGAATGTTTAAAGGACTAATTACCTCATAGTACTTTTGAGCAGTAGTTAGATGTAAATATGAAATTACATCTCCTTTGCCTAGCTGGATTGTCAAAACGTTTACATTCATTCTTGTGGATGACAATAAAGTTTAGCTTTGCTCTTTTTTCTTTAATACTGGGTTTGCTTTGTAGAAAACAGATGAAGTATGTCAGAAAATTAGGCACTTGCCAAAGAGGAAGAAGGCATTAACTATTTCAGGTCACTGATAAGCAATGGTGTTTGCTATGAAAATAAAGAAGAAAATTACATTTATGGTGACACAGAAGAATTAATATGGTGACACAGAAGAATTGCCTTAGACGATCTGACCATTTGAATTTTTTGCTTCAGCTTGTCAAATTTTTAAAAGTTAACAGTTCTAGGGAGCTTGGAATATCTGTATATTGTTTACTTCTTTCCTTTGTCAAATAGAAAAATGCTTTTCTTTGAAATATAGGATCGTCTTTCTTTAATCTTTGTTGATGATGTGTCATAGATGTTTTAGAAGACTTAGAATATGAGCATTTTGATATAAAGAAACACATTTTTAAATAAGCTATTATTTTTCTTTGACCTTTCATCTTCCATATGTGGATGGCTATAAACACAATTTAAAATTATAAGTTGGAAGTTCTCTATTTAAATTTAGCTTTCCTTAAGAAATTCAACAAAAAGAATGATAACTATAAATAAATCTTCTTTATATACAAGTCATGCTGTGGACAGTATATTTTCTGTAAAATAAATGTCACTTTTGCTTTTGTTAACCCACATTATGCCAGGAAATTTCCTAATGATTCTTTTTCTTCATTTTTTTCCTGTAAACCTATTAGAGTAATACTAGTTCCTTCCTGACTTCCTGATGTATTTCTCCAATATTGCATTATAGGTACATATTTTGTTGGAATAATCTATCTTTATAAATTAACTGTATTTTCCACCTTCATTTTTCCAATGCTCTTGATTTTTTCAGCTTATAAAAATATTTAAAAATGTTTTATGAAGAGGCATTCCTACTTCAATGCAATTCTGTTTATAAAAGTTAGTTTAAAATATTTCCTACCTTGATACATTACACTTGTAATTATTCTTAGACTTTAGTGTTTCCTATTAAAATCAAAAAGAGAGATGAAAATATTTTTATAGTGTTCTAAATGAGTTTCTTCTTTCCTATCTTTTGAGCAGTGTATCAAATGTTATTTATTCTATCATCTTTGGTATCCTTGGAATGTAAAAACATGTTCTGTCTCCCCTATGTAATTATTTTATATTTCTTCATACACATATTCATGTATCTCATATTTATCTCTCTTATCTGTGTTCCTTCATTCAGTCAAATGCTTATTGATTGACTGTCATGGGTTGGCTACTCTGTTATGTTTATTATTATTTCCTTTCAAATGCATTTTTGGATTATCTTTCTTAGGCTTCTCATAAAAAGTACATTAAAGCTCTCTTCTTCTGATTTAAACCTTACTTCTTGCCTTATTACATTAACTGCAGTGTATTTACAGATCTGAGTCAGGACTACAAAATAAATACACTAGTAATTCTGATAATTCTAATACTACCTGGTGAAATTATCTATATGTAGTTTTTTGTGCATGTATAAAATTTCATTGAGATCTTCTAAACAACTACAGAAAACTTCACTAGCTTTACTGGCAGCAAAAGTTGTAAGATAACAAATCAACATATAAAATTCATTAGTATTTCTATATGTCAACAAAAAATTAAAAATGGATTCAAGAAAGCAACCTATAATAGCTACCCCCCAAACCCCCCAAATATATAAACAAAGAATAAATTTAGTCATGGAGGTGAATAATTATAAGACATTGATGAAATAAATGGAGGATAACATGAAAAATGAAAAAAAAACCTATTTGTTCATGAGTTTAAAAAATTGTAAAAATATCCATGCTGTTCAAAGCAATCTACAGATTCTATGAAATCTTTATAAAAAATCACCAATTTTCTTTATAGAACTAGAAAATCAATCTTAAAACTTGTACAGTACCACAAGTAAGGTTGAACAGTTAAAGCAATCTTGAGCAAAAAAGAATAAAGCAGAAAAAAACACACAACCTAACTTCAAAACAGTATAATGTAAGCATTTGACCTCAACTTTATACATGGTTCCAAAATATGTTTTTCAAAATTTTCTACTTGGCCATTTGCCCCAGATTCAAAATATAAATCTTGCTAAATAAAAGCAGCCAGCAGCACCCATGCCACAGCCTCAATATTGGTTTGAGATTTCTTCTTCCAGATTAATTAGACTATCACCCTTAATCTCATTCTTCTGCAAAGTCAAGGACATGGATAAAATGCAGACAAACTTTCTACCAGAGTGCAATGGCCTCTAGTCCAACTGTCAGTGGAGTCCTCCTTCCTGAGATCTCCTGACCTAGCCTCTGCTGTCTGCATTCCTGTCAGCATTCTGGTCTTCCAAGTTCCTGTCAAGGTTTCTCACTGTATGCCCCTTTTTGAGAATGGGAATGTTTACCTACGCCATTGTACCATGAGATTTTCTAACTTGTTTTGATTTTTACAAAGCTAAGAGTCATAGATAAGAGTTAGCTTTGATTCTCAGAAGAAATACTAATTTAGACCTTTGAAAAATGCTAGAATTGTTGATTCTGAGAGAAGGAATTGTTTCATTTCTGGTTGTAAGCAGGATAGTGGTGTTATGTTGGGCAGAATTATGAACTTACTATTATCTTTATTTGGAGATTAAGTGTACTTTAAAGAGTTGTGTTTGGATATGCAGTTGACAAGGGTGGGATGCAGCAATAGACGTTTAGTGTTAACTGAAGATAATAAGTGATGGGGACAATTTAAAGAAAAGGGAGCCCCTTACTTATGTTTGGAGGGAATGTAAATTACTACAGCCATTCTGGGAAACAGTATTCAGATTCCTTAAAGAAATAAAAATATAACTATCATATGATATAAAAATGATATATAAAATTGAACATATATCCAAAGTAAATGAAATAAGCCTATTGAAGATACCTGTATACCCACATTTATTTCATCATTGTTTATGACAGCCAAGAAATGAAAACCTTAAGCATCTGTAAACAGATGAATACACACACACACACACACACACAATAGAATACTATTCAGTCAAATAAAAATGAAGTCCTGCCATTTGCAAAAATTTGGATAAAAGTGGAGGTCATTACGTTATGTGAAATGTGCTAGGCACAAAAGACAAATGATGAATGACTCACTCATAGGGGGAAAATGAAAATGGCACATCTCATTGGAGATGGGACTAGAAAAACGGTTACCAGAAGTCAGGGAGAGGTAAGGAAGAAAAACCTGTAAGAGTAATAAGATCCAAAATATATGATAGGTATTGTGATAATGAAAGGGAAAGAAAGTACTCAAAAGGAAAGAACATCTGGGATAGGGGGAAGTAGAAAAGGAAGAAGGGAAAAGATCATATATAATAGGTAATACTATATATGAATCACTGTTAATTCATCAAAGGAACAGTTTGTGCTTTCATTGTTTGATTGTTTGACCACATTTTTCATGCCTAGATCTTGAAACCTGAGAAACTACTTCTAAGGTAACAATATGTAATATATTAACTAGTGTTAACTTCCTACTATTTTTTGAAATTCTGTATCATTTCTATCTTTTTTTTTTGATTTTTAAAATAAAAAAGACAGGAGAGGAAAGGCTGGTGAATAAGTGCTCTATTAAGCAGATGAGAGAAAGAAGTTCTGGTGTTCTATTGTATAGAAAGCAACTGCAGATGCAATAATGAACCATATATCTTTAAAATACTAGAAGAAATAGATTTAGTGTTTTTACCTTGAATAAATGATACAGGCTCAATAAAAGATATACTTCCTTTGACTTGAACGTTGCATAATACATAGATATATAGAAACATAGCATGGTATCTCCATATATTTTTAATGTGTCAATTTAAAAATATTTTAAAATTTACCTTAAGAAGTCTTAAATCATCCTTGAATCTATTTAGGGAAGGGATAAGGCTTAAACAAAGCCCAAACAATGTATTTATGGTGAGGGTTAGAAAATGAGAAATGTACAGTGAATTACCGAGTATGTAACTGTGTACATCACACTATGCTATAAACTTCACAATGTTATACTAGGGTAATAACCCTACAGATAAGACACTGCTAGAAAAGATACTGGGGCTCCAAAAGTTAGGTAGCTATACAAAGTTACCCTTCAAGTAGAGGAATTTGGATTTAAAGTTCTAATTCCACAGGAAGTGGCTTTAAGACAGTGCTTCTATCTGGTTATCAGGATTATTCTGCTGGGTTCAAGTTTGAGAAGGAATGAAAAAGCAGTACTAGATAAAGATTTCATTCATCAAGGAAATGTGGTAAGGCAGGAGTGCAAATGGCCTTCAGTATATAAATTTCAGCACAGTTCATTTCTTTACTTCGTTTACTATTTATGCATTCATTCAATGTTTCGACTTGGCATTCTCTGTAAGATCCCAAGCTTCTCGTGGTGTATAGTATATAGTATAAGGTTTGGGAGCTTATCTAGTACTGTGTTCAGTTTTATTTGGCTCTGTAGACTGAATCCTGCTTACAGGTTCATTCTTGAATCCACTCACACAAATTCAGGTGGCAATTTGCCCCTTGATTTTCAGCCAGGTATTTTCCATAAGTTAGGAAGAGTGAAGAACCAAAGAAAGTGATTTGTCTCTGTTTCTGCTGTGAGGCCACCCAAGAAAGTTTTCCTGAGGCTGTGGCAGCCCACGAAGGCAAAGCTGTCTTTCATGTGTTAGCTCATCTAAAAGTACCTAGGCCATTTTGCAAAGATAAGTTTGTGAGTCACATATTACCCCATAAAAGATACCAGGCTGCCTAACCTTCCTTTGTTATTGGGGAGTAGCCTGGTAACACCAGACTTAGATACAGGTTTTCCTGACACTTATCTCACCAGTTGTATGTACCGTAAGTGCAAGTGATAACATGTGAAATAATTAAGCCAGATTAAAATGTACCATTAACTATAAGCATAACTGAAAAAAAGTGAGATTGTGAAAGAAGCTTGCAATGCCAAAGTGCTGTAATATATGCTGTTGTTATGAGTTCTGTTGAGATCTGCTTCATTGGACTCATAGCACCACAATTAGAAAGCATTAAAATCTCACAAAGACTTCCTTATGGGTGGCTGGTGGTGGGTATAAGGCTCTAATATACACTTGTCATTTGGGGACCTTGTTAAGATCCAGGTTCTGTGGCTGCAGATCTGGGGTTGGACCTAAAAATCTGTATTGGGTCAGATGATGTTGATTCTTTTGGCTGAAGGACCACACTTTAGGTGGAATGCAAGCAAAAAATATGAGCATTGCTCAATTCATGGCACTTTGTAAAACATTTCTGCCTGGTATGTCAGCATTAGGACCAGTGGCACATCACCAAATAAACTTTCTTTTTTCTGCCACTTTCAAATTTCCATCATAATCCTTCAGTGCCCCTGGATGAAACATTTTTAGACTCCCTGCCCTCTTCTGATCATGTTCAAGTCACAGAATATCCTACTGTCAATTAAGATTGTAAACACAGGCTCATTTCACCAATTATATTGAAGTTCCAATATGTAAACCAAAGTCTGACCTTTACTTACTAGGTAAACTTCCCTTGGCCTAGTTTAGGCGTGCTTTTCTTGCAAGTCTGTCCTGGAAAGAGGCCTTTATTTGACTTTTTCTATTTGCTTATCCTGGGCTTTCTGGTTTAAAGTGCATTTTCTCTGTTGGAGGGTTTTTCAGTGGAGTCTTTGTGATTCTCTTCACTGCAGCTCTCTCTCCTACAATTCCCTCATTACTGGCTGATAGAGCCTCATGATACTGGATGGATACTTGTTCCTCTTGCTTTGGATTCTAGAATTCTTGCTTCACTCCCTCTTGCTTTCTGAGACCCATACTGGATCTCTCTCATTTGACCCTCTGATCACAGGAAATGCTCTAGTGTATTTTGCCCTGGAAAACTCTGGAAATGAAGATAGATCTGCCACAGAGCAGTAGGTCAACCACTCTTGCCTTTCTAGATGTCTTGGACAGAAGGTGGAATAGGGCAACAAACACAGAAATAAACCATTAGGATCTCCAAGTGGACCCACTGGAGTCCTTCTCAATAAAGCAAGATGGAGGAAACTATTAACAAGGAGGCTGTTTCCTTCTGTGTGTTCTCTTAGGATATATTTCTTATCACTCTAATCTCCTTCTTAAGGTGGGCCACAGACTTCACAAGTTATGGGATGACATCTCAGAACTTTCCCTTATAATCCTTTACCTGACAGTTGGGAACCTCACTTTTAACTGTCATATAACGTTCTGTTACAATACCAACAACAAAAATAATAAGGCAAGGTGAGCAATCACAATAATACCATGTGGCACATTTCCCCATTTTATAGAGCACAGAGTTAGTAGAATGTGCTGGAAACCAACTAAGAAATGTTAAATTTATGCTCGTCAACATTATGTTGTACCCCTGTTAGAAAACTCCAAATATTTGAAGGTGATGAAATGATGTATCTAAAAGAGAATGCTAAAAAGCAATTGGTATGTCAGAAGTGCAGAGAGAAATCTTTGGGTAATATTTTGGATGCAGAGATTAACTATTACTGCCCTACAGGATATATCCTTGGATTTCATCTACTAAAGTGTGTTCCATGGAGCATTAGATTCATGGATTTTTGATCATTCAACATACATAGGCCAATATGGAATTCCATCCATCTTAGAGATGTTCAATCCAAGTAGCATGCTATACAGATTCTAAGAAATATTATAGATAAGTGTATATTAGATATTGGGCTTTACATTTCTTTTTTTGGTAATGGCATAATAGTTGGAACTTCCTTAGAACTGACATTTAGAAGTTTTGTAATGAATGCACTGCACATTCAAAGAGGATGAGTGGGATGGAGTGAAAAAGATGGTGGATCGGTAGGTAGCAGGATACAGAGCCTTTCTGAGAGAGACAGCTCAGATGCAAGAATAGAACATCCTGGAAAGACCCAAACAGAGGGAGATGGATTCTCTCAACCAAGGAAGGAACTGAAGGGAAACGAATTGCTTGAATATGAAGTCCGGGGCTACCATTAGAGAAGCTAAGATTGGCGAGCACAGTGCGCTTGCCAAGCCACCTGAATTCGTGCCAGAGATTGACCTGAGCATCTGAACCCGTGCCCATGCAACTGGCTTGAGCCACCCCGAGTGTGGAGCTGAGCCGCCCTGTGCGCAACTCGCCCGGGACCGGCCCTGCACATGACTCCCCCAGAGGTGCCGTGGATTTGCGCCACAGCTGCACTGCAGTCGGAGGTTGGGGAGCCCAGCGGAGAATTGAGCCAGAGAGGGACCAGCATTAAACTTCGGTGAGTGCTGGGAATAAGACCCTCCCATGGGAAAAGGGCAACCAACTGAACGACATGTTGGAAATGGGTGGGCAGGACGGCCCTAACTCGGTAAGGAAGTGACTTTAGTTGGTTGCTCCCCTCACAGAGCAGATTGGTGGGATCTGCTTGGACTGGGTCACACCTCTGTCTGGGAACCAATAAGTTGTCCCAAACCAATTCTCTAAGCACAGCATGCACTGACGCAGTGAAGGCCCGCGAAAGTTGACTGGCCCGGAGGCAAAGAGCCAGCAAACACTACCCCTGCCTGCACCTCAGTGTCTGATAGTGGACTAGAGAGGGCAGAAACTCCTAGGCTGCATGCTCCAGAAGAACCCTAACCAACAAGAAAAGGGGCTCGGAAATACACTATACAATTTTATGGAAGGAACGAAAAACATGATGAGAGAGAGAAATAACAAAAAGCCCCCAGCCCCCAACCCTGAGAATATTGGTCCAGGAGAGGTAAATACAAAAAAGATTGAGGGCAGCAAATATGCACCATCAAACACGGCATTGGTGAACATAAAGAGATATCTTTGGGACCTTGTAAAGGAGCTCAAAACTGAAATATTAATTCAAGTTAAGCAAGATATAAGTAGATTAATAAAAGAAATGCTAAGCACCTCTCAAGAAGACACAGAAGGAAAAATGTAGGAACACAAAAGGAGAGAAATGTTCAATGAAGAATATAAAGAAAACCTAAAATACATGAAGCAGATTCAAAGAGATTACCAGGAAACTAAAAACTCCATTGAAAGCTGGCAAAACTGCTTGAAAGAAACTAAAGATAGACTATCAAAACTTGAAAACAGGTTTGCAATGTGTGATCATGAAAGCAAAGATCTCTTAAAAATAACAAGGGAACAGGCAGTAACAATACAAAGGCTAGAAGATGACAAGAGGATCTATAATTTAAGAATAAAATATGTGAATGAGGAAGCAGGAGTCAAAACAAAGGAACTGCAAAGGCTATTCACAGAAATTATTAAGGAAAATTTCCCAGGCATAGAAAAGGGAAAGGATATGCAGATATATGAAGTACACAGAACTCCAGCCACCTACAACCAAAACAGAGCTATACCCAGACACATAATAATCAAGATCCCAGAAATTCAATATAAGAACAGAATATTAAAAGCCATCAGAGAAAAGAAACAGGTCACCTATAAAGGAAAACCCATTAAAATCATGGCAGACTTCTCAACGCAGACCATCAAATCAAGAAGAGCTTGGAGTGAAGTAATTCAAGCCCTGAAAGAAAATAGCCTCCAGCCCAGATTGATGTATCCTGCAAAACTCTCTCTAGAAATTAATGGAGAAGCAAGATGCTTCCATGACAAAAAGAAACTGGGAGAATTTGTGACCACCAATCCAACCCTACAAAAACACTGAAGGACATTCTAGAGAGAGAGAAAAATTATATGATTTCAGGAACAGAAATTTTGAGGCAGAGAGGCCTCAAAGAATGGGGCAGACAGTGGAATGAAAGAGAAAAATAGACAACCAATGTCAG
The DNA here is from genome assembly GCA_004027295.1 of Dolichotis patagonum. Taxonomy (NCBI): domain Eukaryota; kingdom Metazoa; phylum Chordata; class Mammalia; order Rodentia; family Caviidae; genus Dolichotis; species Dolichotis patagonum. The sequence continues at coordinate 17,849 of PVJX010003745.1, forward strand.
AAAATAGAATAGCAGAAATGAGGCAGAGAAGATTGGTTATAATCTCTAACATAGAAGGCCTTGATATACTAACAAAAAGAAACACAGGCAGAGTAGATCAGGAGATAGGGTCCATGCTCTGTACAGGAAACATAATTAACCTGAAAGAGGGTTTATGGACAGAAAGTCAAATATGAGAAAACAATACTCTATGTGACAGGGAACCAGAGAGAAATAGAGGCAACTCAACCAGCACCTGCAGATAGGTTGAAAAGTCAGGGTACTTTTGTGCAGTAGAGAATTACTCAGCTATAATGAAGGAAAACCTTGAGGCTTTATAGGTAAAGGAATACAACTCGAGATCAAGCCCGGGAGTCAGAAGGTTCAGAACCAGATAGGATAAATAGTAGGTTGCTCCCCCCAGTCTAAAAACTGAGGGAATTAGTGGGACCCAAAATATGCAGTACACCCTATGGGAGTGAAAGGGGAGGAATTGTCTAAAAAAGGAAGGCAGAGGATATTGTTAATAGGGTAACAGGATTTAAAATTTACGTTATTCTCACCACTCTGTTTAGATGGATTATATGCTGTTCCAGTTTGTCTACTTACATTACACTAGATTTGAGGGCACGGTCAGCTATCCCAAAAATAGCAGGATATATTATGGTAATCATCCTTAATTTCCTATCAACTTAATCTGAAGTCTTGTATAGCTTATATTGTCTTATTATGACTGATCTTATTTGAATCTGGTTTGTTAGATTGCTGTTTCGTATTGACTGATTTTATTCAGATCTCTTATGATTGATAGCATCAAGTCTAAGAGTATAGGCAACTACACTGAAGATGACAAGATTCACTAAGATACCACTCTGGTTTGATTATTACCTGCTTTTGAAGTCTTATAATGTCTCCAATGCTTTGTTTTTATTAATGTTGTTATATACTGCTGAGACATCATGGTAACCATTGCAGATCACTTTGTATTGCGGTTTCATATGACTTTGCTTCATGCTTTTCTAGGAATTGTTTTGTTTTGTCTTGCTTTGTTTTGTTTTTCCCTCTAATACAGAAAGGATAGATATACATGTAGAGACTCATACATGTGTAGAGCTTATAAACAGTATATAATGCATGTTGAAATGAACAACTACTTTGAAGAAAAAGAGACACTACAGTACCCAGTGCTGATTCCATAATGTCATGATGTGAAATCCAGCAATACTATCATCCTTTGTTCGAAGTGATTTTAGCCTGTTTTGTTTTGTTTAAGTTCAACCCACATGAAGGTATGGACAGCTGTTTTGAAGAGAATGAGAGACACTATGACAGCCATTCTTGGCTTCCATATTGTCTGGTCTTGAGACCTGGAATTCCTTCCTCATCCTGTTCAGATCAGTTCCATACTATGTTGTTTCATGTGAATTCCCTATATGTGAAAATATGAACAAGTATTTGAAAGAAAACGAGTAATATGATAGAGAGTGAATATCTCTGATTGTCTAGCTTTGAGATTTATGTCTCTTACATTGCTTTCTTGTGACCTGCTTTGTTCTGTTTTGTTGTGTTTAATTTTACCCTTTTGATATAATTGCATGTATGTTTGAGTGTGTAAGATAGATGACCATGTTGCTGTTTTTGTCAGATTGTGGAGCAGAACTGTTAACAGTCTCACTGTTTGAATGTCTACTTTGCATGTTTTAATTTTGTAATGTGAACAACTATTTCCAAGATGTCAGTATGTAATTTGTCAAGTAATGATTTTTTAGTGTTTTTTTGTTCTTTTCCTTTTTTCCTTGGAATTCTGTATTGTTACTACCCTTTATTCTGCTTTGTTTTGTTTTGTTTTTCTCTTTAAATAAAATTTTTTAAAAAAGGATGAGTGAAGTTGCATTTACTAATTATGTTTTCCTTTCTTCTTTTGGTTGTGAAGAGTGTTTAGTTTTCAGTCACTTTTTACAGTATATGACAGATTTTTTTTCAACCATATGTGAAACCAAAACCTAAACCTTCCAAGTTAAATCTAACTCAGAAATATACTCCTTTATATGTTAACACTGAGACTAGCAAAGAAAGAAGATATTAACACCTGTGCATGCAAGATGTGAGGGTAGCCTGCGCATCAGAATCGCTTGGGACACTTTTACAGATCTGGTGCTTTGGCTGTAGCCAGACCAATTAAACAAGAACCTCTGCACTGTCTAGAGCCAGGGTTGTGGTTTGAGTCCATTATGGTTCATACAATAAATAACCTGGATGATTAGGTGAGTTCAAACTACCTCCCTAATAAAAAGATCAAATTATCTACCACCAAAAGATTCAGTGTGGCTGAAGTACATGGCTGAAGTGTGTAAGGTTTACTTTTCTTTTTAAAACATAATAAATGCACAGTTAAGGTGGTCCTTATTGAAGTTTTATAACTTATGACCTTTTGTATGAACTCCCTCTCCTCATCTTATTCCCATTGCCATTTTATATTTCCAAAGTGGCACTCTAGGGAAAATCATAAAATTAGATCAGTACAGTTATGTTAATGGATGTAGAATACATCCCATATGAAAGAAGATGGCAATACACATTTTCACAAGTTCTATATTACTCATCTTACTGACCAGAAATGTGTTGATGATATAATGCTCATATCGTGAAAGTCTGAGAGGTCTATTGATGGGATCATAGAGATAAAAAGCTACACAATGTGCATGAATGGTTGCATTGAATATATTTAGATTATCTTTAGCACCCATTTTATTCAAACTTAACTATCATTCCATGAATTTAAATAAATCAACGTATTTGTGTTCATCTTGACTTGCACAATTCTTTGTCACAGCATAATTCTATTACCAAATAAAACAGAAAATCCTGTGGCTATAAAAACAAAGCAACAGAATCATGTGATTTCATAAGAACAATCCAGGAGTAACTTCCTACTTGACATTTTGTTCCTTTGCACTTAGGTTGCATACACTTTGCTTTTTCGTTTGGTCTTTGCTATTATTATGTATTGTTTCTTAGCCTGAGATTTCCATTTGTAGTTAGGAAATGGTACTGAGAGTTTCTATGTAGAGAGAAACTGTCAAAAGAACTTTGCAATACATTTAGGAAATAGAAATCTATTGGATACTTTCCTCTGAGAAGGTGGTAGAAATCGGGAGAATGAGATGGAAACAGTAATTAAATCCTTGTTGGAATATTGAATGAGGGTGAGAATGCAGACATTTTGTGGTTGAAAAAATGGAACTGTGTAACGGAAGATTATTCCTTAATCTACAGAGGGAAGCCAGATAATTGGGAACAGAGGATATTAATATTTAATATTCTTTATACCTACCACAAAAAATAGAGGAACTAAGCAGTAATCTTTGACATAGCTATTCAACGAAAAATTCATTTTAAAGTTTCAGAAATGTGAAGTACCTCCTAAGGCCCACTGCTTCAAATGCCACCTGCCTGAAAAAAATATAATTTAATTAGACTTAAATGGCAAGTTCTTCTCTACTTTCTTTTTGTGGAGATTTTTCAACTGGAAATGTTCCAGAGGGCAGCATTTTAAATAGAGAAAAGGTGAGCAAACACTGTTACTTGGCTTTGAGCCCTGTGACATAGGCCGTTGTTTTGATGCAAACTGTCTTCACAGTTGTAGCTTACTAACCTAAAGAGTATCACTTGGGGTTGTTCAGCTTTGCTGACTCAGAGAAAGCAGTAGAAAGAGATTTAGAAAGTGCTAGTCGAGTCTGGATTTGTCAATGGCCAGGAAGTAACGGGGACCTCAGTTTGGATACTTGTGCAGGGGAGATGACCACCAAGGTTTCTAAGATCCCAGATTCTGTGAATTAGCTTGGCCCTAGGTGCAGCCCAGTTGTTTAAAGCAACAGTGACATCTGGCGGCTGCATATACCAATGACGGTTTCAGCTGCCTTCAAGGGTTCCCCAGGGCTTGCTGTCTTGTTCAAAACAAAATAGTGGCCTTCTCCGTTTGACTGTGTATGCAGGGCCATTTGGGAATCTTAAAGTTTAGATACAGTCTCTCTAACTTATAGCTTATATCATGAATTAAAAAAATTTTTTTTATTAAACAGTTGAATGAACACACTTTTCAGTGCATGACATTGTGATAATCCTTGTCTTTAAAATGTCATATTGTAAATGAATCTCCAAATCCCTTTAGCTTTGTGGCTACTTCGAAGCAGACTGCCCTGCAATGAAAGTGCTTGGATTAGTTCAGGCTTAACTTTAAAACCGAGTTACCTTTACTCTCTCACTCATCTGACTCTTATTCTGTGTCAGCCTCTGTGCTAGACAGCAAGATTTGGTAGACAGAAAGCACACTGACGAACAGAGGAAGGCCCTGGTTTTGAACCCGTGACAACACATTGCCAACGCTTGCTCTCTCCCTTTGTCACTATAGACACAGTCAGTGTAAATATGGATTTTCGTTACCATAATGTCCTGGTGGTGAGGTACCCCCAACTCTCAAGTTCTTAGCTAATGCTATTAGACTCTGTCTAGAGCAAGATGCATGAACAAGCAGATTTCTGTGGAATGCTTATTATTTAGCCCTTACATTTAATATTCACAGCTTGTGATATGTGGACTCTTAACGTTCTTTATAATGCAGGGTGACCGGCATCCATAGCTCAGTCCTCTAAACGGATTGACTCATAATCCTACTGTCCCTAACTCTCCACAGCAGTCCTATAATTTACCTCATAGATTTTCATAAAACTATTTAAGATTATTAATGCTGTTCAGTGTTTCTTGCTGGATCTTTCCTTTTTATGCAAGACGGAAACTCCAACTTCAGCAGATTGAAACAACATCCCCTAGACTCTAATAAGTGAGAAACTGCACCCACAACCTTCAGCTCTGCAGCCTACAGGCCTTACGGCACACCCAGACTGCAGGAACATGCATGTGGAAAGGTGAGCTCTTCCTCTACCAGATGTTTACTCTCCAGCTTCTCTTCTCTTTATTACTGTCCAGGTTTCTGGGAAGTTTGTGGTCAAGAAAGTGGATTCTTCACAAGGGAACACGGAGAGACCCTATCTCCCTCTGGGTCTGTGGTATTTAAAGGAGGGAACAGAGTCACAGGCAGGTAAATATTCAGTTTAGTTTCCCTAGGAACACAGACAGGTGGTTCAAACAGAATTCTGAATAATTTATAAATGACTGTGGGAAATATTTACTCTGGGAACACTAACTGTTTTATGCTTGAATCATTTATGTTCTCTGTTATTTAGGGCCATAACAACCCTTACTGTCATTTGCTGATTTGCACACTGAGTCAGAGAACCTTAATTCAGGGGGAAAACCAAGATAGGTTACTTTCTGAAGCTTTTAGAGCCACTGTAATTTTAATGGACTTAGCCATATTTTTCAAAGTGTTACTCCCATAACCGTGTTCCCATATGGGCTCCTGGGTGGAAATGAGTTTGGACTCATACTACGGTGTCACAGGGCACAGCTTTTGTGATCCCCCAAATCAAGGGTATGCATGTGCCAGCACCCCCCCCCATAGTGTCAGTCCCACAGCAGATGTTTAGTCCATGATTGCTGACCTGCTGACCAAGGAAGGGACCTGCCCAGGTTCTTCGAGGGTCCCCCACTGTGCGTACAATAGAACCCAAACTTCCACCCTGCTCTTCAAGCCTTGCTTTGTTTTGTAACATCTTTCAGGCAGCTCTGTTCACATCGCACTCTGTAGGTTTTCATCTATCCAATGACATTTCTTTCCTCTGGCCAGAATAATTCATTCTCTGTTCTTCCTCAGGTCTCAACTAAAATGTCACATACTCAGAAATGCCTTCTTGGTCACATTATTTAAGGAGATTCCCTTCCATGGCACCTTATTTTTTTAATTGGCTTTGTAGCATTTTCTACAGCTCTTAATTAATATTTAACATATTTTAAAAAAATCTTCTTTGCCTTTGTTTCCCAGGCAGCTACCCCAAGATCTTTTTACAAGAGATATAAATGGGGAAAAGGGAGCAGTGGAATTCAGTCATGTGCTGAATTTTCCACATACCTTTTCAAATGACTGGAGAGAATGTCAGGTGACACAATATTTTTCTCACTACAAACCTCAGAAAAGTTTTCTCTGATAAGGTTAAGAAATTTGCTTCTTGAGCTGTAGATCACATATTTTTAAAAAGTTTTTATGTTTCATATGTAATTTCTTTTACTAGAAGCTTCATTTTGTAGAGGTCAAAGCACTGGTGTTATAGTAATGTGCTTCTTCATTCATTGTTAATTGAGCACCTTCTAGGTAGGTACCAGGGCATAACTGGCACCAGTAAAATGGAGTTCTTTCTCTCAAAGAGTTTACAGTCTTTCTTAATCCACTAGGTGACCCCGAACAAAGTATCATAGATTGAGTGGCTGACCAACAGGAATTTATTTCTCATAGTTGGATATCAGGGTGATAACACGATCTGGTTCTGTCTTCTTGGTTTACAGAGAATTGCTTTCTTGCTGTGTCCTCAAATAGAGAGAAAGTGGGAGGAGAGAGAGAATGGTAGCTCTTCAGTGTCTTTGTAAGTGCAGTGATCTTATTATTAGGAAGACTCTACCCGCAAGGCCTCATCCAACCCTAACCACTTCCCATAGGAATCATTTCAGAGCACCGTCACATTAGCAGTCAGGACTTTGAGATCTGAATTTCAGGGCACTGTAGTTCACAATGCACTTCACACCAAGGAAGGCAAATAAGGAAGAGCGAGCCATACTGGTGAGAGCAGGTGATGCCATGCATTCCATAGAAACGGTCTGCTGGGTTGAGCAGCTGTGGAAGTGTCCTGGAGAAGCACTTGCAAATGTGACACAGGCTGAGATAAACCAGACCCAGTGAGGGAAAGCCAGGAAGACATCACTTTTCTGGCTGTTCTTCCTTCTGTTTTGTTGAACCAAGAGTAGAAGGAGTTGTGGAAAGTATTTAGTCGGGGATCCTTTGGAGTTTTCAGGCGGGTTGGAATCTGAAAAGTAGTGCTGCCCTTCATTTCCAAAGTCTGGATTATTCTTTGCAAGTAGAACTCTCTGGATCATTTAAATTTTAGTCACAGGAGACAAACATAAGGTCCAGAGGATTCTAGATATTCTACAGGGTTTGTGAAATAACACTTCATTTTGACAGGAAGGCTGCCCATTCCCTGGGCAGTAAACAATGCTTTACCTCTGGAGAACAGACTTGGGAAGGAGGCCCTGTGAGGAGGGGGCTCCCCCACCTCGCTCCAAGGCCATCAGGATGGACCCTTCTGCTTCACACCCTGTGTGCCGCGGTCCCCGCCCAGGCACAGCCTCACAGGCTTCCATTCTCATCCCTCTTGTCCCTCTCAGACTTGATGTGGATCCCAGTTTGGCTCGCCTATGAATCTGTGTGTTCCAAATGTCTCCATGGTGCTCGCTGAAATTCTGAGCATCGTCAGCAAACAGCCTCGTTCCTCCAGTTCATTTTCTGAACATTTTCATCATTTGGCTGCTCTCACTGAAACCCAGCTGTCCCCGGAGGCCTCTGGGATGCAGGCTGCTTTATTCCACACTCACTTTGGGGGAGGACTGTGTACCTTCCAGATCCAACTGTGCCCTCAGTGCATTCTTATTCCTTGTCCTTCAGACACACACTGCTCTTTTTTTTTTTTTTTTAAACTTTCAACTCCAGTGACTTCTCTTTGTGCTCTTAGCTGATGATAGAACTCCTGGATTCATTCAAAAATACTAATAATCATTTTGCCACCCAATTCACCAAGCTTTCTGCCCCATACTTAAATGTCTGTGATGGTGTTATGAACCTTTTGTTTCTTTTCTAGGCAACTTGTTCATGCGTGTGCTACGTCTTTCTAGGTCTTCGTCATTCTGTTCACCTTTATCTTCTTTACTTTTTATGTTCCTTTCCTGCTGGAGCATTCTTATTACCATATGGAAATGTTGGAGAGAGAGAGAGAGACAGACAAGACAGACAGACAGACAGACAGACAGACAGACAGACAGACAGACACAGACATGGAGAGAAGACAAAGTTGCCCTGGATTCTGAATCCTCCATCAGCTTTGACCATTTCTGTACTTCATAAAAACTCTCTCCTGCTGATATTCAGACATTTCACGTCTCCACTTTCTTACCAGCCTTTCCTTCTGAGTTCTGCTCCAATCAGCATTTGATTTCTAGACCTTCCTCCGCCTAGGTTGGTCTTGTCAAAGACACTGGTTAAATACCTCCATGTTGTCAAATTCAATTGATAAGTCTTGCTCCACAGTGTTCCTGACTCTGCATCTGACAATAAGCTTTTGCCTCCTTTGTGAAATACATTTTCACTTGTGTTTAGGGTCTCTACCCTTTTTTGTTTTATATTTGTTTAAACTCCTTTGCTGGCTCTTTTTCCTATCTCTGGCCACTTAAAGGGCTTGAGGTGGGTAAGAGGGCCTATGGCTCTGTCCTTGGGCTCCCGCCCCTGTTTTCCCCTCAGCCTTGTGGCTTTAAATACCATCTATAAGTTGGTAGCTCCAGGTACCTCGCTCATAATAGGACTTAACTCTCAATTCCCACTTGTTCTCCAATTCCCACACTTATTTCCTCCATGTCTTCCTTTTCATTGTTTGTGCAAATGTCATTCACTCAGTCACTGGAGACAAAAATGAGAAAACATCGAATTCTCCTATTTTCTCTATCCTGCCCATTCAGTGGGTCGGTAATCCTCTTGTGTTCCCTTGATGTGATCATTAATCATGATATGTAAAGATTCATAAAGCTCTGGGTGTGTCTGTCATTAGTCGACAGGCCACAGACTGAAGAATGAAGACCAGCCCAGATCCAGATCACCAACAACAGGCTTTTAGCCTGAATAAATGAAACACAAACAAGAAGCAAGTCTCCTTTTTACCTCGAAGGAGCTCCAGTCTTTGCCTTGGTTTCCAGATTCTTCTGGCTTAAAGCTCAGACTCTCCAGCTATTTTTCAGAGACGCTCAGAAAGCTGGATCCTTGGTATCTCCAGTATGCAGACATTGTTTTGGATTCTTCTGCCTTTGACCCAACAGATGGCCATTAAGATTCTTTCGGTTCTGGTCCTGCAAATCCACTTCCTGAATCCCATGTATAACCATACATATACTTTATGTTAAATTTGTTTGCCAGAGAACCCTAAGTATATTCTGAACCCAGTCATTCTCTTTCTTCTACTACAGTGCCCTGGTGCACACCACTGTCATCTCTGGCCTAGGCCAACATTGCCTTCTTAAATTTTGTCTTTTATCTTAGAGCCAGAGTAAATTTTAAAATTAAAAAAAATTATATAGTGTGTTCTGACTGCAATCCCGGCTCTGCTATATACGAGCATATATAATCATATGTTTTGAAATCTCTCTGTGCTCATTCTTATCTGTTAATAGAGATAATAATACCACCTACTTCATAGACTCTTAGTGGGGATTCAGTGAATTTGTATTTATGAAGCACTTAAAACAATCCAAGTGCACTGTAATCCATACCATAAAAGTGCTTTAAAAATACCATAACTAAGGCTCCAATTGCTTTTCATTACACTAAAATAAAATCTAAATTCCTTCTCATCATGAGCGTTTGAGGCTACTATTATTTTGTTGCATGCCTGCCTCTTCAGACTGTCTACTTATATCTCTGGTGTTCACTGTTCAGCCACACAGCACTTCCTCCAGGCTTTCAAATCGAAAAACTGCTCTTACCACTGCCAAGACCCCACTCCCCCATGTATGTTTACATCACTCAATTCAGGGGTCGTTTTTTCTTCTTTTGATGCTGAGAATTGAACGCAGAGTTTTATACATGCTAAGCACATGGTCTACTACTCAGCTTGCTCTCCAGACCGGTTCAGGGATCTTGGGACCATTCCCTCTTCAAGGAACTCTTTCTTAACTAGTTTATCTAAAATAACCCCACCTAGCCCTCAACCATACTCTGTTTTCATGTCTCCATTCTCATTCCTTTAATGGTTGTCATAAAATGTAATCATCTGTGAAGTGACTTGTTTATGTGTCTGTTTTTTGTTTCTCATTTTGTGTCTTTTTGTTTCTCCCATGATATCTTGATGATGTCAAGCACTTTATCTCCTGGTTTACTTTTGTATCTTTAAGATATAGGACGGTGCCTGGCATCTAGTAGGCACTTTGTAAATGTTTGTTGAATAAATGGCAAAAGAACCTTATAAATGCTAGTTGTTCTATGGTGGGATTATTGCCATTTCATTGTTCTTAGCTAATGTATAATATCTATGGTGAAATTTTACCTTAAATTAATCATATGGTCTTTATTGGGGTTAAGCAAATTCCAAATGTGCACAGTTACATAGCACAAGGGATTTTTTTTTGTATTTTTTATAATTGTATGTTTCAGACTAGGATTTGTTTGATTTTCAGGCCCTGAATCCTTTTAATAGGACTGAAGTGTGATTTTTTCAGATATTACAACTTTCATTAAATCATTCTGTACAAAGTGCTTCCTCCAGTGCTTCCTGATATATGGAATTTAACATTTTTTGGAATAGTTGAAGATAAAGAAAAAAGGAAATAAGACTGTGGTGTTCTCTCAACACCTGTAGCCTAACACTATGAGGAATGCATATTCTGATTCATGGTTCATGTAATCAGTTTGCTCAGAATGAGAGACGGTGACAGAACCATCACTGCTGCAGCCACAGTTGCACATGGACATGGAGGAGGGAGTCACCCCTCTAAGTGGACATGGTTTTGCATGTTAGTGTTGAGAGTAAATAGGGTAAACAAGATAGCCAATTACCACCACAGCAAGGTTTTAATGGCAGTTGTAGGACAGCAATTTTAGCATTAGGGAGGTACTTGAAGTTCTATCTGTGGTGAGCCCTGTATTCCTGAGAAGTTATTTAGTGCCATAAATATTCCTACTCTTCTAGGATTTTCTTTGGGTTGGCTCTATGGAGAGCCTATGACTCCTATGACCAGGTATCTTTCAGAAGTGACCTTGTATCAAGGTGAATAAAAAGTGCACTAAAGAGCATTATTATAAGTTTTATTAGATTAAGATATTAAAGAGATTATATAAATACTGTTTCTCTTTCTAACTTTAGCCCAAGCTAAGAAGATCTCATAATTGCATTTAAATGAATCTCTGATTTTTTCATGTCTTATTTATAAATGTCTTTCTAGTATTTTTTTAAGCAGGTGACATATTGGGTATGGAACATACTGTCTACCAAATCCATCGAATGAAGCCTTGTTAGCTCCTTACCTAGAACAATGTATAATGCAAATAGAATATTTTGACAAATCTATCAGAATGTAAGAATAGCTGTTTTCTATCTCTGATAGAAATGCTGAATTTATCACAAAAAAACCCTTATAAATGCTAGTCCTTCTATGATGAAATTATTGTCATTTCATTCTTCTTGGCTAGTGAAATAATATCTGTAGTGAGATTTAGTCTTAAATTAACTGTATGGTTTTGGTTTAAGCAAATTCCAAATGTACACAATTATAGTATGAGGGAATTTATTTTGATTTCTTATACTTGTGTGTTTCAGACTAGAACTTGTTTGATTTTCAGGCCCTGAATGCTTTTAATAGTACTGAAGTGTGACTTTTTCAGACATTACAACTTTTATTAAATCATTTTGTAAAGAATGTTGAATTTTATTGAAAGTGCTGAATTTCTATTTTATTTATTGCGATAGTGGTTGGTTTTTAAGAAAAACAGATTATACTCATGACAAAGTGAGTTAATTTTTAAAAATCTTAAATGATGTGGTAGACAGAACCTAAAGTGACTCCCAGTGATTGTCTACTTCCTTGTACTCATGCCTTTATGAAATATATTTCCTTTCAATGTAGGTGGAACCTATGACTTGCTCCTAACCAATAAAATATGTCAGAGATGAAGGAATGTGACTCCTGTGGCTAAATTATGTTACATGGCAGTACAAGATTATTCTGCATGGGCCAGACTTGATCAGACGAAAGCCCTTAGAAGAGGGACTTGGTCTTAAGAGGTGTGATTCTCTCCTGCTGAACTTGAGGGAGGCAAGTTCTCAAGGTGTAACTTGCTTTTTATAACTGCAAGGAATTAAATTTTGCCAAAAATCAAGTGATATGGACAGAGGACTGAGCTCTAGAATGGAAAAGCCCAGATAACACCTTGATTCTGACCTTTCATAGAGGACCCACCTAACCCATGCTCAGACTTTTGGTCCAGAGAATCTGCAAACTAACAAATGCTTGATGTTTTAAGCAGCTGAATTTGTTATATTATATTATATTATATTATATTATATTATATTATATTATGTAGTAATAGAAAACACATAAAAAGTACCAATTCTGCTCACACACATATACAGAGCAGCACTATAAATGAACTTGGTGCTTTCCATACAGTGCAGTAAATTAGTATGTGAGATAATATATGAAAAAGGGCTTGAGAGGGATTCTGTGTATTCTACAACTAAGATGGAAAATATTGTGTAATGTAGAGCATATATACAAAATAAAATAATAGACAAGTTGCATGGGAAGATATTTCTCTTACATAATAATTTTTTCTACAAAAATTATCTTGATGTGACTATTAAATAAAGTTTATAGGAGTCCACTGGTTTGGTCTGAACTCCTGCACTGGGCCCCAATACAACAACCAAAATGGAATCACACATCCAGAATTTCACCAAACTGAAACTAAGTTATTTGACCTGAATAAAAAGGTGAGAGAATAAAAAAGAGTGAAATTTCTAAGCAAATCAGTTGTAGCCAGAGCCACAGAAGTCTCCTCTGCTTGGCTCCATTGATAAAGAGTATTACGTTTATTGATTTGCATATGTTGAGCCCTCCCTGCATCTTTAGGATGAATCCTACTTGGTCATGGTATACAATCTTCTTGAAAGTTTGCTGCATTTGCCAGTAATCTTACTGTAGATTTTTGTGTCTATGTTCATTAGGGAGTTTGGCCTGTATTTCTCTTTTTTAGTTGCATCCTTCTCTAGTTTTGGTATCAGGGTAATACTTGCTTCCAGTAATAAATTTGAGAGTATTGCTTCTCTTTCAATTTTGTTAAGGGTTTGAGGAGTAGTGATATAGATCATCCCTAAATTTCTTATAGAATTCAGCAGTGAATCAGGACCTGAGTTTTTCTTTGTTATTGAGTATTTCATTACATCTTCAATTTTATTGACTGATATTGGGTTATTTGGAATTTTTATATCTTGGCAAGTACAAGGTCTTGAGTTCAATTCCTGGTACAAAAAAATCCCCCCAAAATAGATAGAATTATTTTATCTTCTTGATTCAGCTTTGGTAATTCATGTATATCTAGAAATCTGTTCATTTCTTCTGTGTTTTCCATCTTATTAGCATGAAGATTCTCAAAGTAGGTATTGATGATCTGTATTTCCACAGGATCTGTTGTGATTTCACTTCTTTTTATTACTAAATGCATGGATTTGAGTCTTTTCTTTCCTTGTTTTCATAAGGTTGGCTAAGAATTTATCAATTTTATTTAATCTTTAAAAGAACCAACTCTTCAATTCATTGATTCTTTGTAGTGTTTGTTAATCTCAGTTGCATTAATTTCTGCTCTGATCTTTATAATTTTCTCCTTTGTACAAGCTTTTGACTTGACTTGTTCTTCCTTTAGTTTGAGGTTCAGCATTAGGTTATTTATTTGATCTCGCTTTGTTTTCTTGACATGAGAGTTTACTGCTACAAATTTTCCTACTAGGACTACTTTCATTGCATACCATAAGTTCTGATATGGTGTATGGGCTTTATTATTTAATTTATTTATTATTTAATTGCATAAACGTGATCAATCTAACAAAGGAAGTAAAAGATCTCTATATTGAAAACCACAGTACTCTGAAAAGGAGCTCTTCTGATGGGAGATATCCATCTGATGGAAAGATATCCCTTGCTCTTGGGTAGGAAGAATCAACATAGTGAAAATGGCCATACTCCCCAAACAGTTATACAGATTTGATGCAATCTTATTCAAAATACCAACAGCACATCTCACAGAATTAGAAAACAATGATCCTAAAATTTATTTGGAACCAGAAGAGATCTAGAAAGAAAATAGTTCTGGACAACAAAATTAAGGCCAGAGGAGTCACAGTCCCTGACTTGAAAGTATACTACAAAGCTAACGTGATTAAAAATAGCCTGTTATTGGAAAAAAAAACACAGACCTGAAGATCAATGGAAGAGATTAGAAGATGCAGAAACAACTCCAAACACACTCAGCCCTCATCTTCACAAAGGGCTTTAACATTTTCACTAAAAGAAATATAGCCTCGTTAATAAATGGTGCTGCAAAAATTAGCTTTCCGTATGCCATGTCTCTCATCATACACTAAACTAAAATCAAAGTGGCCAAAGATCTAAATATTGAAACAGAAACAATAAATGTGCTGGAAGTTTGAATAGGTAGAACTTTTGAAGACGTGGGAGTATGAAAAGACTTTATGAACAAAATCCTGATCACACAGGAAATACCACAAAGAATCAACAATTGAGATCTCATTTTATTAAAAAGCGTTTGCATAGAAAAATAATCAGAAGAGTGAAGAGACAATCTACAGAGTAGGAAAAGTTTTTTGCTAACTGCTCCTCAGATGAAGGACTAATATCTAGAATATGTAAAGAACTCAGAAAAAAATTAGAACCCTCAAATATAAAGACCAAGTCCAACAATGGGCATCAGAAATAATTAGATACTTCTCAGATGAAGAAGTAGAAATGGCAAATATATGAAAAAAATGTTTAACATCTGGGGTTACTTGAGAGGTGCAAATTAAAACAACTCTGAGATTTTATCTCACCCCAGAAAGAATGTCTATGATCAAGAAATCAACCAGTAACAAGTGCTGATGGAGCTGTGGGGGAAAAGGAAGCCTTCTCTACTGTTAGTGTAGTGCTAGCACCGTAGAAATCAGTGTAGGTTCCTTAAAAACTAAAATTAAAGGTTCCATTTCACTGAGCTATTCCTCTTCTTGGCATCTTCCAGAAAGAATTCAAAACATCATACCACAGCAATATATGTACATCCACGTTTATGGAAGCACAGTTTGTAATACCTAAATCCTGGAAATAGCCCAAATGCCCATCAACCAATGAATGAATAAAGAGATATGATTTTTAAAAATATATAATGGAGTACTACTCCTACAAATAAGGATACACTTGAGACATTTTTAGGTAAACAGATACACCTTGAGATCTTAAGTGAAATAAATTGGTAATGCATGTATAAATGTTGCATTGATTTTCTGGCATGAGAAAGCAAAAGTATAAATAAGGATCAAAATCTATGCTACATGTTGTGAAATAGGAAGAAAAAGTACAAATAGGAAGGGGAACTAGGCAGGGAAGAGGGAGAAAGGAAGTAAGGGGAAAGGAAATAAATGAAAAATAAGGAAATAATGGGAATAACGATTTTGTAAATATGGAAGGAAAGAGGAGTTGAAGGGAGGGAAGGAGAATAGGAAAAAAAAAGAATCAAGATATATCAAGTACAGGTACAAATTCCTATGGCAAATGTGATCATTATGTTTACCTAAAATTTACCAGTAAGCTTAATAGAAACTCTTCTGCTTTAACCAGATCTTAGTTACTTTCGTCCTTACTGAGACACTATATCTGACACCCACAACTTAAAGGAGGAGAGTTTTATTTTGCACACGGTTTCAGAAGTTCCAGTTCACAACTGGCTGATTCCAAAGGAGAATCCACATGGCAAAAGGCCTGTTGGAGGACAGTTCCTCAGCCCATGGCAGCCAGGAAGCAGAGAGGAAAGGTAGGGGCTGGGAAGGTAGACAAAACTTTCTAGGTCACACACTGTAATGGTTGATACATTGTGTCAACTTGAGAAGTTTAAAAGTTTAACTAAGCCACTGAGCAGGGGACTGGGGTCCTCACTTTGTAAACATCCTCATGCTGTGCAAGAGGAGGGCACAGCAGAAGGATGTGGTGTGAGTGATACACACAACCAAGGGGTGGTAGCTTGCTTGCAACATAAGGAAAGAAAGAGACCTGCTCTCCCCTCACCTTCGCTCTTGTTGCTTTTGCTGTCTTCCACCACCTTGAAGTGTTGACTTTGGGCCATGCCACCCTGCCTTGGAGCCAGCTGATTATGGACTAAAATCTCCACAAACTATGAGCTAAATAAACCTTTCCTTCCTTCATTTTGGGTGTCAGGCATTTTGTCTCAGCATCAAGAGAAAAGTAACTAAAACACATTCCCAGTAAATTGACACCTCTTCCTACCAGCCCCTATTCTTCAATAGCACATTCAGTGACCTCTAAGTAGAGAGGCCCATGTTCCAACCACACTCCAAAAGCCCCTCTTCTGGGTGCCTTAGGGTTTTGGGGAGCATTCCAGATCCAAACCTTAACATCTCTTGTGAAAAATATAACCTGGAAGAAGAGGTTAGAACACCCTCCAGAACAACCAAAGCTGTGCACCACAGCATCTCGCGTCCAGCGCCTGTGTCCCTCTTCCCTGGCCACCATGCCCAAGAGAAAGGCTGAAGGGATTGCTAGAGGTGATAAACTCAAGGTGAAGGATGAACCAGAGCAGATCTGCAAGGCTGTCTGCTAAACCAGCTCCTCCAAAGCCAGAGCCCAAGCCTCATAAGGCCCTCAGAAGGCAAAGAAGGGAGAGAAGGTACCCAAAAGGAAAAAGGGAAAAGCTGATGCCAACAAGGATGGGAATAATCCTGCAGAAAATGGAGATACCAAAACAGACCAGGCACAAAAAGCCAAAGGTTCTGGAGATGCCAAATGCAGTGTGTGCATTTTTGATAACTGTGTACTTCTGGTGACTGTACAGTTTGAAATACTATTTTTTATCAAGTTTTATAAAAGCACAGGATTTTGTTTTACTTTTTTTTGCACACTGAACACCAACACTTCATTGTTGTTTTGGGGGGAAGGCGCATATGTCACTGGTACAGTGTCTCTAAAGCTGCATTAATGTGGGTAAGAACCTTTCCCTGCTAGTTTTGAGAGACTTCCTTTTGGCTCCCAGGAAGAGGGATTCCCTGATGCTGACACATGTGGCTGCCTTGAATAAACACCTTGTGGTATGGGACAACTATCAGTTGATTCTATGTCCTCCTTTCCTCTGCCGTCAGCGTAGACTTAACTCCCATAAGCCCAGAGACCTATTGGGACCCGATTCCCAAAAACTGATGTTACCAGTGTGTCAGGCAATCTGGACTTGCCGGGGACACTGAGATGGTGTTCCACAAGAGCAGTGGTTTCCTCATCTAGATTATGGATCTTCAGTGTGATGATTCTGCCGTTTTCATTTCCTGAAAGTCAGGGTCGGCTTGTGAAAAGCTGTTAAACAACATGCAAAATGTGAAGTGTTCACCTTCACTCTGAACTTTCCCTACTTCAGAGCCTCAAATGAAGACTTCATTGGATTTTATAGTGCCTTTATGATTTTTGGTAGTCCGTCCAGGAAGGGAGTTTTAAAATTGTATACTGTTAATTATCGTGTACCCATGTCCTCCCTGAAATACCATGATTGTTTATGAAAATATCTTTAAGAAAGCTGGATACAGTTTGGCTTGAAAAGAAAAAAGAATGTAACCTGAAGTAACCTGACACTAGCCTATTTCCTTTTTGTTCCCTGTTTATGCTACCATGGGGTCTTTTGTAGCTATAACTCAGGTTAATAGAGTACTTTCAAATTTTTAGAGATGTTGCCCAATTCATGAATTGCAAATAAGTGCCAATCAACAAATAAACTAAATTTGCTGGGATTTTGTCTTTTGATGGATTATTTGTGTTGCTTTTATATATAGCATATATAGGCCCTTCTCTGCTCCTCTGACCAATTTCTGCCCCCTTGGGAGTAGGGAGAAGGAAAGGGACTACAGCTAACAGGACACTTGCAGTTTCTTCTCCAGCTTAGCAATTCCTAGAAAGGATTAATGGGACAATTATTTCAGCAGAGAGTGGTCAGAAACCCAGAGAGGAGGTGGCACAAAAGTACAGGAGGGAGAAGCCTTGAGGGAGATACAAGTAGGAAGAGAAGCCTAAGAAAAAAAGTTGGGAAAGTGGTGCCCTAGCAAGACCTGGGAGAAGCTCAAGTGTTTCCCTGTTCTGCACTATCTGCTCCCCTCCCACACACCTCATCCAAGGAGCAACGGGTGTGTTGCCTGACAGAAGGGAGGAAGAGATCTATGTTAGAGGCTTCAATGCCTGAATCTCTGATTTTCTATCTTTACTTGCAATCTCTCAACACATATCCTTCTAATACAGTCACCCCAGGGTACTTGCTGTTTATCCCTCCAGTAAGGAACTATGCCTTGTTGTGGCCAACTATGTCTGTGAAACCCCTACCCTCAGACACGGCTAGGTTGGAGAAACAATCCAGCATCATTTACCCTGGCTGCGTGATGCTGAATCTTTACATCTTATTTTAAAAAGCCTTCAAACAGTTGTAGATAATATTGAGGAAACTGTTAGAAAGATGTGGTTTTTTAATACAATAGAGTACTACTCTGCCTTAAAGAAGGATAAGCTTGAGACATTTGTAGCTAAATGGATGCATCTTAAGACTATACACTTAAGTGAAATAAATCAGACACGTGTAAATATTGCCTTGATTCTCTGGTGTGGAAAATTAAAAGTGTAGATAAGAACTCAGGTCTATACTAGATATTGTGAAGTAGGAAGAAAATGTTCAAAGCGGGTGGGAACAAGGGATGAGTGGGGGGAAGGAAAGAAGGGAAGAACAAACAGAGATGAGAAAAGAAAGAAAATATGGAAACAAAGTTTTTGTAAATGGAGAGGGAAGGAGTGGTTGAAGAGAGGGTAGGGGGGTGAGAAAAAAGAACCAAGTTATGTCATGTTCAAGTACAAATTCATTATGATGAATGTAATCATCATGTATATCTAAAATGTACTAATAAAATCTGTCTTAAAAAATAAATAAAAAGCAATTCTAGTCCCCCAAAAGGAGAAAGATTAAAGAGAAATAAAAAGAAAACTATTAGATATTTATCTGAGTATTTCCCATCAGTTTGAAAGTGGAACTAGTGAGTATCCTTTGCTATAAATCTTCCCTGCCTCATCTTTAGCTGTGACAATTCAATGAGGCCAGCTTTGTCAAGAAGAAAGCACTCGAGGAAGATAAAGGAGTCCATCTTGTCACACGGGTCACAGAACATCTGTTATTATACAGCTAACGATATTTATGTAATTAAGCAAATTATCACTCATTGTTTGGCTCTTTCAAGCTACAGGAGAATATTTAAATACTTGGAGACCGACAGAAGTTCCACCTAGAATTGTTGATGCCCTTTTCTGAGATGTCCAAGTGTAAGAAACCAGTTCTCAACAATAGAATCTAATCTCAGCCTTAGCCTCACCATATTTTTTAGTCACTACCTTGCATATCAGTCCCTTGAACTGAACTTCCCAGAGATAGAATGAAGCTCATTGTGGGGAAGAAAATAACAACAACAAAAAAATTGGAGATCTGGTGGGTGGTTTGTTTTTAGACTGTATCTCAATGTTCCTATTTCAAATTAATCCCCTTCAATTGGCCTCATCATCTTATCCTTGGCATCAAAGTGGCTGTGTCAAAACAGCTTTAGCAGTAGATCATGTACTCAAAACAGAAAGCAGGTACAACATTACCTCAGCCCAGCAGTGGGTGTGACACCGTCTGCCCTTGTAAATGTGCACCACTGACATCCTCGCTAATTAAATCAAGCCGATTAGAGCTCAGCAATGACCTCATCACATGTCTAGAGCATCAGTAGATGTTTGCTGATACAGTTAGCAGAACAGGGCGACCCTGCCCACAAGCCATTTAGGTGGTACTTTCTAAACGCCACAGATCAATTTAAAGTGAATTCACTGAGGTAAGTGACTCATGGTGGAATAATGAGGGCAAATCAACAATAAATAATGCCTACAAATGGAAGCAGATGTAACAAAGGTAAAAAAAATTGTAATAGTGTTATTTGAATACTTCAGATAAATTAATCCTGTGAACAACTACTAGTGCTGTGGCCCCCACTCACAAATCTCCACCTTTGTGGAGTTTTCATCTATGTGAAAGGGACAATAAAACCACTGAAAGACAGGTATACAAGAAAGGAGGCCATTTCATCTTAACCTGCCAGCTAATCTTGATGGTTTTAAATTTCCAAATATATTCAGAATTCATGCCTTCTCTCTGCTCAGATCAATCTACCAAAGTATCTAAGGAAAATAAGATAAGGCAGTAACCTTCTACTTAAACTTGGCTCCTGCAGCCCAGGAAATCCTCCAGAAAAGAAGCTAGGTAATTTTACTGATCAGCTGTAAACACTCCAGGAGTTTATAGCATTACCCAGAGAAAAAACTCGAACCTTTCAGGCCCCGCCTTACCTGACCTCTGTTTCCTCATTGTGTTAATCTTTTATGACTTCTCTGCTTGTCCCCATTGGCCTGCTTGCTGGTCCTTCAATGCTGGGTATCTCTTGCCTCAGGGCCTATGCTTAGAAATCACTTCATTTATACTGTTTTCCATACTCCCAAATCACCTCAGATGCTACATGAGATTGTGATTGTTCACTCACAAAGTGGAATAAGCAGAGGGTTTGATGCCAACCAGCACATTTTATGTTATTCCTGCCATTCCATCAATCACCATATTGGCACATTAAAAGTGTGACAGTGTATTACACTGCTTCTTGCTTCATTCAGTATTCCCAAAACTGTCTGCTTTATCCCTAATGTCCTCAGTGCCTCCTTACTCTAGGCATTGTGCCTGTGTTGGTATTACCTTCATTGTGCCCTCATCTCCTCTGGACTAGAATCTTGCTGGTCCATTCTGGCAGTGCACTTGAACTACCTTGGGAATGCAACATCTTTCTGATTTGGATCCAAGGGGACATTTCTAACTGAAGGCTGTCACTAAGTTTATGTCTTATACATTAGAAGGCAGAACCTGGACATTGCTAACTTGAGAAGGCAACTTCAACTTGAGGTTAAGAATAAATAGTAAAACGGGATCTAATACATGTTTAAAGTTTTCCATGAGATGTGGCAATGACCATTAGGGTGAGATAGAAGTAATTCACTCAGCTCTTTATTCTAGCAAAAAAGCTTCCCTTCTCCCACCACTTCTTTGCTTCTAAAGAGTGGGAAGTGTTATTTTGATTGGTTATTTAGATCATTAATTGACCCATTAATGATGAGGTTATGAATAAGTGTGACTTTTTGCAGAGATCTGCACTTTTCTTGTCTGTTGTCCCACACTGAAGCACAATTAAATTGTTTTCTCCCCATTTCTTCGGTCTTTTCCTATTGCTGGTCTTAGGGTAGGAAGATTAAATATTCAGATAAGGACTTGGAGGAAGTAAGAGGAAAAGCTCAGCCTAGCTTTCCAAAATCCTTTCTAGCAGTACTGTGTAGCATAAAAATATGCATGTGTGAGTATATATGTGTAATCTAGCTAAAGATCATATTTTGTATATATAGATACACAGATCAAAATCTAGATCTAGATCTCTGCTCCATGATGTCTAGGGCCTCAGCTGGGAAGAATGGCTTAGCTTGGGGTGACTGAATGGCTGGGGACTGGAATCATCTGGAGGCTTCTGCCCTCCCACTTGTTGCCTGGGGTGAGATGACTTGAAGGACTGACTCAGGTGGAACACTGTCAGCTTGTCTGTCTACATGCATCTTTTCCATGTAGGTTGGTCTTCCATCAGTGAATTTTTCATTGTACATTAAAATGTGCAATAGTACTATTTAAATGCAGCTGCTGAGTGATAAAAATAGCTTTCCCAAACTCCATATTCCAAAATCTGTCAGCTTTCATCGATGAAATTGTTACTCTTATTTTTTTATGCAGTTCCATTTGGGGTACATTTCATGTTACTTGGCCTAGAATGGATTTTAAGCAGCCAATTAGACAGGCAAAGTTGGTTGCTACTGGCAGGTGAACAGACAATGCAGTTACTGTCAGATTTGTATTGGGACTGCAGATTAATTTTTAGTCAATTAGAGGAGGTATATAAATTATCACTGCAATGCCAAAGGAATGACACTGTGACTCATTGAATATAAGAATCAATAGATCTACACAACGCACTAGCCCTTCAAGATAGTGCAGTGTTTCCCATCCAAGTACTAACCAGGCCCGACCCTGCTTAGCTTCCGAGATCAGATGAGATTGGGCCCGTTCAGGGTGGTATGGCCGTAGAGTTCATGAGTTCGATCCCCTGTACCAAAAAACAAACAAAGAAATAAAAAAGATAGTGCAGTGTTTTAAGGGACTGATTTCATTTCACTCCATAGGTAAGGACACAAATGTTATAGTGAGATGATCTTGGATGTATATTCTTCCATTACTTAATAGCTGTACTTCCTTGCTTCTATAAAAGGGACTTATCAGATCCATGTCATAGCCTTTTTGTGTGTGTGAAGCTAAATGTGGAGATTAGACGGGGTAATGTCTGTGAAGAGTGTGATGGTAAAAGCTGATAATCAGGCTGATGATGCTGACTAAGAGAAGGACATGTTATCATATGTACCCTTAAAGAACAAGGAAGTATTCCTGTAAATATTAAAATTATAAAGATTATAAAGAAGCCATCTGTATCAGGATCCTGATAGGAAGCTGTCAATTCACATTGAATAAGTTAATGTGTTGCACAGTGTATAGGAAATCACTGGACCTAGCAGGACAGAGAGTGGAAGTGAGAAGGTATTTCTACTCCCAGGTCATAATGAGGAAGAGAAGTTACCACAGCAGTGAGGCTCTGGCAGAGTGCAGATGAGACCTTGGTAGAGTTGTACAAATGACCCTCTCAGAGAGGAAGGTGGAGGAATAAACATTCTGACCTCACTCACTGTCTCTAATCCATGGAACCACCTAACAGTTAGTGAAGAACAAAATCTGATGAGGAGGTCCATACAGGCTGACCTTTTGGGTTTTATACAGGGTGAATAGTAATATCTTTTTCATCTCCCAAAGAACGGTATAAAGATCAATGATACGCAGTATGTAATACTGGTTGTGGTTGATACATTGTGTCAATTTGAAAAGTTTAGAAGTTTAACTAAGGGACTCAGCAAGGGTCCAGGGTCCTCTGTTAGTAAACATCCTCATCTTGTGCTCGAGGATATCAGGGAGATGTTGTGAGTGCTACACCCACCCTAGGGGGTGGTAGCCTGCTCACAATATAAGGGAAGAAAAGAGGCTTGCTCTCCCTCTCTTTTTAATCCTACTGCTTTCACCATACTCTACTGCCTTGAACTGCTGCCTCTGTGCCATGCCACCCTACCTGGGAGCCAGCTGATTATGGACTGAAACCTCCACAAACTGTGAGCTAAATAAACCTTTCCTTCCTTCATTTTTGGTGTTGGGCATTTTGTCTCAGCAACAAAAGAGACATAACTAATACTTAAAATTTCTGCAAATACTAAAGGAAAGTCTCTGTCTGAGATTGTGCATGCTCTCTTCACCTTTCTTTCTGCTTGCTCTGATTTTATGTGGATGAGTCATGTGATTTGAGATGTTTAGCTCATAAGAGATTTTGTACAAGAATCTGGATATTCTTCTTGTCCTTAGACCAACATTCTTCCTCAATGGTTCTATTGGATGCAGCATAAAAATGGTGGGAAGTACAGAAGAGGGAGGAAATTCCATCCTTATAAGAATTTACAGTATAGTTAGGGAGATAAACCTATGATATGGAGTAATTCAAGATAATGTATAATTTAAAAAGTGGTGGGAGTTCAAAGAGTGTCATAACTGAGTATGAGAGAGAGAGAGAGAGAGAGAGAGAGAGAGGAGAGGAGAGAGAGATTGTAGAAGGGATAGCAAAGTTGAGATGTACTTCGAAGATAGGTGAGTTAGTTGACCAGATGTCATGAGCAACAGAGGGAATTTCTAGCTTTCAGTTGCATCACCCTGAATAGATATTATCCAGCAGGTAAGATAGAATGAGATAGGAAGTGAGATCTCAGATTCAGTCTAGAGGTGAATGTGATACTGAGTCTTGGGGAGATGTAGAAGGTTTACTTTTTCATTTGCTGCTCTGACTAATCTGGGATATCATGGAAAGAGATCAGACCAATTGTTAATGTTGACTTTTTTCATGAACATAAGATGTTCAAATGTGACCAGGTAGATTGAATAATTTTTGCCAGTTTTTCTAACTGCTGCTTTTGCAAGAAGTTGCTGACTTGGAATCTTGAAATATGAGCTTGATGGATTTACATTAATTAATATGGTTTTAAGAGTTCAGCTGATTCAAACACCTTCCTGAGACTAATTTAATAAATTGACAGTGAAAATAAAAGTAGAAATCTACAGTATCATTACACTTCAGTACATAAAAATAATTATGATGTATTTTAAGGGTCTGACTTTCAAATGAGCCTTTACAAATGATTAAAAACATAAACCTCATATTTTATTTATGTAAAATAAATCATCTGCTTGTTTTTGTGATCTTAGGGTTTCTACAGTGAGTTTCTAGTGTCCCGACGTGGCATCTTTTAAGTTTTTTCCTTGGATGAATTGGAGATGTTTGTCATATCTGTACCATTAGTTGACTTACAAAGTTTACCAGTTCATGCTTTGAAGGAGTTAGTTACAGACTCACGGTTGACTCTACAATCTATGATAAATGCAAAGAACCTTAAAAACTTGATTTTACTATTATTCATAGTAATCTAATGAAAGGTTAATATCATCTCTGTTTTATAATTGAGCAAACAGATCAGAGAAGGTAAACTGCCTAAGATCAGAATACAGCAGAAAATGGCCCCTCAGTCAGTATACTTTGGTTTCTGGTAGTTACTGTTACCCAGGCACACCCCCCCCCCCCAGTTTGTTTCAGTTCCTATTACAGTTCTTGCTGCTTCTGTATCCTAGAAACAGCTGGTCACTCTGATGCATGGTGGGTTGCTATGATGCACATTGTACAAACCCATCCCCATCTGACAAGCATTTTGCCTTTGTACTTCTACTTCCCTACCCCATAAAAACCTCCCTCTCTGAGCCTTCAGGATTTTCATTTCTTCAATTATCAAGGATGAAGAATATTTTATATACTTACTGTTGATTTTTCTTTTGAGAAGTGTCTGTTCATTTCAGTTACCCCTTTTGTTTTCTAATTGGGTCTTTCACATTTTGGACCTAATTTTTAAAAAATTCTTTAAATATTCTAGATATTAGTCCTTTGTTGCACAAAAACTTTATATTGATAGATTCTCATTTGTGACTGTTGTTATTAGTGTTTAGTTCAGGAAGTCTTATACCTATGTTTTCAAGTGATTTACCTATTTTACCTTTGAGCAGATTCAGTGATTCATTTGATTTGATTTTAGAAAGATAGAGATCTAGAGCAGCTGTGCATGGATAACCAGTTTTCCCAGAGCTATTTTTAAAAACAATGCTGATGTTTCATGTTACTCCAGTCAGAATAGATATATATATATAAAGAGGCAAAACAAACAAAGAAACAAACAAACAAAAACAAAAATAAACAGTGGTGGGTATGTGGGGGCAAAAAGAACACTTCTACATTGTTATTGGGAATGTAAACTAGTACAACCACTATGGAAAAAAGTACATGGAGACTCCTCGAAAAACTAAAAATAGAAATTTTCAGCTATACCTCTCCTAGGTATCTTCCCAAAAGACTTAAAATCAGCATATTACAGTAATGCATACATACCCATGTTTACAGCAGCACAGTTTACAATAGCTAATTTAGGGAAACAGCCTAAATGTCCATCAACAGATGAATAGACAAAGAAAATGTGATATTTATATATAATCTCATAAAGGATAAATTTGAGTCATTTGTTTGAAAATGGATTGACCTTGAGACTATAATGTTAAGTGAAATAAATCAGGCACAGAAAGTTACAGAAGAAACACAAAATGTAAATAATTTTAAAAGTAAGATAAAGGACAGATGGTAAGAAACAGAGCAGTGAATTTTTGGAGATAGTTAAAGGGATCTAGGGAAAGAGAAAAGGGTAAGATAGGGGGAAATAGGATAAAAAAGTATCAATTTCCCAAAATTAATATAATTATTATATATCACAAACATATACTAAACATATAATTTAAAAAAATTGTGTTGACAGAATAAAAAATGAATTCAATAAACCTCCATTTCATTACATTTTATGTGTGAGTTATTAACTTTCAGATTATTGTTCATTACTTGTTTTCATTAATCCATTCATGTATTCCCTACCTGTGGATTTCTGTCTTATACAATTATAATTAGAATAAAATATATTAATTTTCCCACTAAAACTAATAAAATGTTTTTCTTTTAAGTTTTTAACTTAGTACTTGGGCCTTAAGGAGGAATAAAATTTCACAGAGTATCTTATATTCTATAGTGTGAGTATACCACACCTTACTCATTTTTTTTTTGTTGATGGATATTTTAGCTGTTTTTCTATTTCCAGGAATTAAGCATACTGCTTCTACTTACTGTTTAAGTGGTTTATTGTTCATATAGCCACATTTCTATTATTTATAGACTTAAAAATGGTTTTTCTAGATCTCATGCATATGTGTGACCAACAGGTAGAGGCAGAGTTGTCAAATTACTTGTTCCAAATTAATTTCCACAAGTATATACAAATTCTTGCTGCTGTAATCTTTGAAGATGTTAGGCATTGTCGGTGTTTAAAATTTTATCCATTCTGGTGGGTGGGTTAAAATCATTGTGATTTTAAGTTGCATTTTCTGATTATTAAAAAGTCAATCATCTTTCATATGTTTATTGGTCATTTGGATATCCTCTTGTGTCGTTTCTGTATTCAAGTCTTTGATCACTACCTGGAATGTCTATGAATTTGTAGGTAACCCTGTGCATTCTGGATATGGGCTTTTGTCTGTTATTGATTCTATTAATATGTTCGTTAGCCTGTGACTTATCTTTTAATTCTATTAGGCAGTGATTTTTGATAAATAGAAGTACTTAACAGCACTAAAGTCCAGTGTATAAGTCTTTCCTTATGGTTAATGTTTTTCTGTGTTGTCAAATAAATCTTTACCCACTGCCAAGGATGCAAAGTTATCTCCTTATGTTGTCTTTGGGAGACTTGATTCACCTTTCACATTTAGATCTGCAACCCACTCAGAATTGATTTTTTTGTTTCATGTAAAGTAAGGGTTAGGTTTCATTGTTTTCCATATGAACATCCAGTTGCCTCAGCACCATTTTAAAAAATGACAGTTCTCTACAGTACCGTATTTATCATAAATCAAGCAACCATGGGTACGTTCTTGCTGCCCCCTATGGGGTGATACACTTTCTATTGTTGTATGAGTAGCACCTTGGCCTCCTTCCTGTAGCTTTAGTGTAAGACTTGATAATTAGCAAAATTGTCCAACTTTGTTTTCTTTATCAGTATCTTGGCTGTTCTTGGTTTGTTGCATTTTATAAAATCTTGAGGGTTAGTTTGTCAACTTATGCAAACATGTATGCACACAAGTTACTGGAATGTTAATTGGGATTTCACTGAAAATATAATTTACTTTGATTTAAGGAGAATTATTATGGCACATTGTTATAGATTGAGAACTGGTGGCCAACTTAACGCCAGCCGGATTATATCACTGTGGCACTAAGTGGAGATGTTTCACCTGTGGAAGGTTGCCAGCATAAATGGAGACGTGGAGAAGGAGGAGCGTTAAGGCGCTATGGTGTTGAGATGTTGAGGCATTGTGAGTTATACGTGTTGCTGTTTGAGCCATTACGTACTCCTGGAGAAGCTCCGGTCCTCACATCGAGCATTGCTTCCTGGATCCGGAGAGGAAGGCGTGTGCTGCTTGGTCTCCAGGATGAACTCATCACACTGGCTTCCTGGCATATTCTCGACTGTGCTTGTAGTCAGAGGAGCTCGGGGCCTCTGTGTCGCTGAGGATGGCTGTGGTGGCAGCCACAGGACACAGGATGGCAGGACAGCCCTCATTTTTGTTTTGAGTGTGACTTCTCAGCTCCAGCATAGAACCTTCAACCTATCAGCACAGCTCCTTCACCCTGCTGGCATATACTTCCTAGTTTCCACTGTTGATCTTTGGGCCTTCCCAGCATGGATCCATAAAAGAGACTGGGGTGAGTCCTTCTTGTGGGCGCTAGACCTCCAGTTGGACTCGTGGGAGGCATTGTCATGAGCTCCAGGTCTTTATCTGGACTCATCTGGGACATTGCTGTGGGATTTAGGCCCTTGACTAAATATTCTATGTCTTTGGGGTTGTGGATAGATTTCCTGCATTTTCTTGTGTTAGCTTTGGGTGACCATCATAAAAATAATATTATAAACTCCATGTCCTTATTCTAATTGTTCTCTGTACAACCCCTGACTACAACACACATACTTTCATTTATTTAGGTCTTTAATTTATTCAGTTATGTTTTACCATTTTCAGAATAGAAAACTTTTATTAGATTTATTTCTAAGTATTTGACTTACGTGTGTTATTGTTTTAAAAATTCATTTTCTAGTTGTTTGATGCTGGCATAGAGAAATATACCTGATTTTGGTCTTATAGTCAGTGACCTTAATAAATTCACTTGTTGGTCTAAAAAATTACTCGTAGATCCTTCTGAATTCTTTGCATTCTCAATTGTCTTTGAATTATGACAGCTTTATTTCTTTCCATTTCTCCTCATTTCAAGGGTGGAGACTTTCAAGATCCCTGCCTAAAGCAGGGGCTGGTTTTCCTGACCCCTGACCTGAGTGGCCTTGGACATTTTCTTGGGTCTCCACAGCCCCTCAGTGTGAATTATGCAACTCGGTCCTTCAACTGCACTTTCCAAGTGGACACTTGCTAACAAGCAAAACTAAAACTAGCCCACCTTCTCTAAGCTCACTTTCCTTTGGATCTCAGCCTGGTTACTGCCCTGTCTCTTCATAGCTCATTGTTGCTTCTAAAAAAGCTGTTTAGTCTATTTTAAGTGTTTAAAAATGCTAAAAAGAATCCATTCTGTGTTTTTCCATTTTTGTTCCATGGAAGGGTTAGCATTAATTACCTAGTCTGCTAGTGCAAGAGCAAAAGTTCATTGGATATTTGTTCCCAAGGCACCCTAGGGAGAAAGAAGATGCTGAGCCTCAGGGCTAAATTTTGATATCTGTTTGGGGGGATGGAGATGAGTCATAGCTGGAAGGGACTGATGGAGTCAGATCAGAATGACCTGCCGGCTTCTGTTGTGTGCTGGGGTTGGCGTGATCAGGGACAAAGTCAAAATGATAGAACTTTGTTCTGGAAATGAGTGTAAGGAATAGTTTTGAGCGTGCATTTCTTTCTATACTAAACACAACTCACTTGGATTTACCCAAAACAACTTCTCTCAAGTGTTTATGTTTATTTTTTAACCCCTGGCACATGAAGTCACTCCTAATAAGTAAAATTGAGTTCTAAATTAGATAGTTCAAACAAGAAGATAGGATCATATATTCAAGAAAAGGCTTTTTAAAAGATAAGATATATTATGGTAGCCATTTTGGATTTACTCTTATCTTGTTTTGAAGTCCTTCATGGCATTCATTCTTTTGTTTTTATTGGTTCTATTCTGTTCTGTTTTGTCTGATTTTTACTATGTCCGAAAGTATCTGCAGCTATTTTGAAGACAATAAGAGGCAGTATGGTAACTATTGTTAATTTCCTATTGTTTTGAAGTCCTGTGTCACTTAAAATGGCTGTCTTAATTGGCTTTATTCTGTTTTATTTTACTTGGTTTTGTTTTTTAAAAATAAAAATTTAAAAATTTAAAAAAATTTTAAAAAGTAAAGGCCTTTTACAGTTGTTTGAACTGGGGAGTCGTCAATTCATTTCATACTATTTGCTAAGGCAGATCTTCAAATGACTGGTACAGAGACAGTTCTATGGAAACCAACCTAGAACCGTACTGACAGTAATTCCAGGTTGTGTTTTCCATCTGTAATATACATGAGGTGCATCTGAAAATTGCCACATAATCTTGTGCGGAGAAGCGCACAGTATCCATGCTGAACCTCCTTTAGCTGTTTCTCCTCCCATTGCCTTCCCCTTTTCCACTATTTGAAAAAACTATGCTGTATTTCACAGGAGCTATTAGTTCTTTAAGATTTTTGTACATTCTTATCAGCTATTGAGAAAAGGTGATTTTTGCTTTTGAGCCAGGTATGCATTTTCTACGAAGTGCTATTTTGCAGCTATTAGAGGTTCTGATTATAGAAAACAAATACTTTCAATAAAATTTGTCTGCTTTAAAGTTAGAAACAGTCTGGCTTAGGTTGTTATTAATTTCACACACAAAAGTAAGGATGTAATAGTTAACATCTTTCAAGTGAGGTCTAAGCAGGCCTGTTCATCCCACTGCGACTCATTTGGCTATAACATGCCCTTTGAGTCTAAATAATAGAAATTAACTTTAATACACAGTTATTAATATACTATACATTAATATGTCTACAGTGTGAAAAATCCCTTTATGCTGCAAGAGTGATTTTAATAAAATTCGACTGTCAGGAATTCGTAAGTGACAGCAGTGATAAACACAGAAGAACCAGGCAAACCAACCACTGAAGCTTACGTTTGTGAGAGTAATCCTTTCCCACACTTCCCCAGCAGAAATTAATTAAGTGGGCAAAGCCGCTCATGAATCTACACTCTATTGCCTAAGCAAATCTCCTCTTTGCTGCTGCTGGTGAATACATACAAACAAGGGAGGTCAGAGAAAGAATGCATTTATATTTACAGTTGGTTTAGGGTACTAGGTATCAAACCCAGGACCTTGTGCATGTTAGAAAACTGCTCTATCACTGAGTTACACTGCCAGCCACTGGGTTGATTTACAAATTTTGTGGTTTGAGAAATGAAAATAATTTATAGCCACATTTTATGCTATTGGTTTGATATTTAAATATAAACTGACTAAATCCTGGATATGATTTTTGTCTGCTATTTACTCCTCGTAGATTAGTCAAGTAAAGATTGGCAACATGGAAGACTAAACAGAATTCAACAGGAAAACAGACATGATTCTCACATTCAAGCAAACAGGATGACAATGACAGTAACAACAACAAAACATGGATACAGGATTTTGAAATTTAAACATCAGAAAAAATGTGAAAAGGGCACAAAATCATAGTAAAAAGCCACAAATTATAGATTCTTTGAAAGAACACTGCATGCAATGGAAAAATATGATAGATTTGTGCTGTATTAGGGTAGCTACACCATTATGCTTGGATAACATTCATTTTAACTGAAATCAGATTTTCATTGTTTCCTGTATAGAGACATCCCAAACACTTGATTTCCTTACTTCTATTTGGAGCAAGAAGGGAGGGTAGATTTCCAATCCCTGACACTTAGGTAATACAGGGAATCCTATAAGGAAAATAGGAAATTGAACAACCTCAACATCTATGTAAGTACCAATACTTTTTATGATCCATTATTTCAGATATTCAGCAACTGACAAGTATTTCTGCTACTTTGTAAATTTCAATTGTGCCTTCTTGTTTCTCGAACTAGAACTGGACAAACTGAAATCTGGACACCTCAGCAGGCTTTCCTTTCTTGCTACTAAGCTACCATCAACTTGGTAGAAAAATGGCTCAACATATATGTTCAGAAGAAAAGGGGGCACAGTGAGAGAGATTACCATCGTCAATGAGATGATGCCCCCAGTTCTGGGGATTCACAAATGACAAAGGCATAGTTCTTTGTCTTCAAAGTTTCCACAACTAGACAGAAGGCATTATACTAGCAAATAATTATAAACACACATACTGAGAACTACAAAGGAGACTGGTATAAAATAGGGAATGCGGGATGGGACGGTCATAAGGGAGAGATGAGTGGCGGGGAAGGTATAGGGAGAGTTTAGAAAAGTGTCCCTTAAGCTGAGTGCCTAAAGAAGAGCAGGTGTTCACCAGATAGGTGGAGGAGGAAAGGCATTCTGAGTGAGAAGCATGGGCAGACCTGGACATGGTTAGCAGCTTACAGACAAGATGCTGGAAAGAGTGGTGTGAGGATTAGAAAAAAAATACATAGGATCCAAAGGATTAATGATGACAGGCTCAGGATTTGCACACCGTTCCGTAAACCAAGGAGGCAATACAAGGGCTTTGAGTACTAGCAAGAAATGATTCCATTTGGTTTTAGAAGGATCATTCTCTCTCCCTTATTGAAAACTATTGAAGAAAAACTAGAATAGGGAAGACTAGGAAGCCCTTGCCAGAAATTAGGATTTGAAATAGGAGAGAAAGATGGAAGATAAATGTTTCAAGGTAAAAATCAGATTTTAGGCTTGAGTTATTGGCAATGTATTTACTAGGATAAGAAACACAGCATGGAGAATTGTTGAGTTTTGGACAAACTGTTTTTGGTTCTGAATACCATGCTGGTTGATAGGTAATAGTGTGGTAGATGGACAGAGGGAAAGCTTGGCTTGCTCTTGACCTCAAAGCCAGAGGCTGTACATCCACAGACTGATAAAGTGCTTCTGTGCAAAGTGGCTACCTCTTGTACATGAAGCTCAGAGAACAGCCAACTCTTTTCTTTTCTACTGTGGCCAGTACCACTCCTACCGTGACACAACAATGCGTGTGGATTTACGGAGAACAATTCCTTAGAAGTTACTGGGCTGGTAGTCCCCCTCAACCTTATGTTTAACAACATAATTAACAATTATCTCAGCTGATCTTAGGTTTGGAGGTAGTGGGAGGAACTGATTGTGGGATGCAGAGGAAATAGCAATTACTGAATGATGGCAACCGGGCTGCTGGGTTGGATGATACCGTTCAGATTAAGGAGGCAGAGTGAAAGTATGCCAAGTTCCAGGATGAATGGGCCCAGAGTTAGAGGGGATCACACCAGGAATACTGTCCTTTGAAGCTGCTGTTTGCTGCATGACTAACAATTGTTAACAGTCGGAGTACAAGAAACAACATAACATGCATATCCCAAGTAATTTTAATTCAAAGTAGTTATAATCATATCTGCAAGTCCATTTTATAGATAGAAAGCTGAGTAACTTGCTAGGTGGCAGAGCCTGATCCTGCCACCTGCAAAACTCATAATACCATTTGTACTCCTATCACAATAGATATGATGGCAGAGAGGAAGGCAGATGACAGGATGAGCAAGCATGTCAAAGTGAAGGATTGAATAAATTGAATAACATCATTAAAATGTGTTTGATGAACACAGGTCCTAGGAAAAGGTGTCCCCGTGACTTCTTGTTGCAGTGCTTGTGTTCAAACTTCTTCCTAGATCCCCACATCTCTGACCAGAGGTCTGAGAGTGAGTTGTATCTGAAGTAGGCTAAAGCTGAAAAATAATAATGTTACTTAAGACATTAATCACTGATTATAAGCTTCCCATTCAGTGACTTCTCTTCTCAAGTTTATCTAACAGAACATATTGACAGTGGAATGCCTTATGAATACAGAGCAGAGGTTTATCATTTTTCATGTGCTTACATTTCTTGATCTCATTTAGCTTTCACAATCCTATAAGAAGACAGATTTCAGAGTTAGGGAAATGGAGGATTGGAGAGGTTAAGTGACTTGCTCAGACTATAAGAATTGGTGTCAGAACTATAAATGAAATCTTTTGACTTAGCAATATTTTTTGTCTGAGACCAACACAGACATTGGGTAGAGATGCAGTGGTTAAGAGGTGGGGGAGGGAAAGAAGATGTAATACAAAACCCTGTGAAGCTAAATTCAGTAAAAAATCCAAGGAAAATAGAACTAGCTACTTATGTGGTTTCAAATGCATCATTTATGTCTTTCTGGAGTTCATTCATTTGTTTTGCCCTGTGTTTCAGAGCCTTAAGTTCTCAAGATTTTGGTGAAGAATTATCTGATACAGCCCCACAGGTTCTCAGAAGGATCCCAGAGGCCGGGGCGGGTGGTGGTGGTTCTGGAACCCCAGTTCCTGTGCAGCTGAATAACAGAGCCACAATTTTGATGTCAGTAATGAGCAGAGTGTGTCCATGGTCTTAAACAGATCCACCTTACCATGCTACTTGGTTCAAATCACAGTAACTATGAGAGGCTGACACTAAGCCTTTGACTTACTGCAGCACAAGCTGTACCAGTTACAGTTGAATTTTCCTTTTAACAATCACGTTGATAGGGACAGGATGTGGCAGTACTGTTGTTAGCATCTCTTGGACTGAGGTTTCTCCCATCCATCAGATTTAATGAGTGCCAGTCACCACACCTTACTTTTCAAAGCTCAAAATCAACTCCTAAATACTGCAACCATCCACCAGTTCTGTACTTCTCAGGAAATATTTATTACTGCTGATTAGCCATTGTTGACTTGGGAGGAAGTGATTCCTGTTTTGGGTTATTTCTGTCCCTCTGAGTTGCCACCTTGGAGAGAGAGTAGAGATGGTACCCAGGAACACCTACAAAGCTTAATTATACCTTTCCCCTAGTTGTCTTGCTTGACGTTGCTATTGAAGCCTGGCTAATTAGTTCCTTCCAGAAATATCCATCTGAATCTGAACTGGCTAAATCAAAATATCTTTATAATACAGCTTTCAAGGTGCAGGGAGAATGTTGAGCCTAATGTCTCTCTTTCCCCTTGAATAGCATGAATTTTAAAAATGTTATTTTAATCAAAATACAGAATTTCAAAAAAAAGAGTCTGTCATGCTATTAAATGCTTCAGTGATAGCAAAATAGTTAAAACTCTGCACTTGCAGCAGACTCAAAGTCATTACTTTTGATGAATATTTTCCTTCTTTAAGAGGCATAGTTAATATAAGCAAATAGACCAGAGAAGATGTTTAAAATATATCCATAGATTGCCTTTTGTTAAGATCTTTAACCCCAGAAAATCATGCCCATAATCATAGCTCATTATCTTAATTAGATCTGTTTTATATTATCTCACAATTTATTATCATTACTTCATAGATGATCAGTCTTTTGAAAAGCATGTGAACAGAATTTTCTGGTTTTTATTGTGATAGTGCCTGTCTTTTCTTTCAAACTCTATTTAAACCACTTGGGTGTAATAATGGTGATGCTATATTTAATTAAAAACTATGTTAGAAAGATATCAATATTCATTCTGCTGAATGAACACTGGATTGACTCAAGAATTAAAATCTCTATAATGGCTAATGAGGTGAATTGTGCAGGGGCATCCATAAAAATGGAGACTAATCATAAAAATGGCTAGACTATCTAAAGGTTTCTTCCCATTGTTATGCTCTAGGTGTGCGTAGCAGGTCTCTCCAGTAGCAAGTCCTTTACACTTGCCCCACAGGGGGTGATGGTTCTTGACGTTCAAGTTACAACTCTTTAAGGTCAAGGTGACATTGCTAGAGTGTTTATACTTTCTTCCTCTTTCTTACTTGGGTTAAAAACATAAAGAATAGCTCTGTTTCTAAATCTTGTGACTTTAAATGATTTTACATGTTTTTGAAGTAGCAAATAAGTACTGTACTATCAATTTCCTGGATTATTATGTAAGTTCCTGAGAAAATGTACAGTTGATGAAGGCAGAATAGTGACTGTTTTGGCAAAATAAGAAGCGAAATTACAAGATTTAAGTTGCTAGCAGCTGTTTGTGGGGGGAGTTCTTTCAAGAAGGGGGACAAATGAAAATGCTGTGACCCTCTCAGACAAGTGGGTACTGTGGGAGGGATGGGAATACGACAGCGCCAAAAATTAGGGTCCTTGGAGGTTACTGTCGACAGGGTTTTGGGAGCATGAGAAGAGAGCAGGTCAGTGTGGGGCAGGGTGTCAGTGCCTGCACCACGGCCTCAGTGAGAGAACCAATGGTCTCAGATGCTTACTGTTGCTGACTTTCTAGATGATTGTTTCAGAGCAAATGCAGTGAAAGAAAAATTACAGAGCAAAACCAAATTTGATTCTGTCCTAAAACTGTCCTTGGAAGAGGGGAGGAAAGTGTGGGGAAAGATCTCTAAATTGAATCCAGGGGTAGAATGGACACCCCCACTTGAATCTGACCTGTTTTCCTGTCACGCTTCAGCATATAGAAGGGGACAGAGTTGATGGGGTCCCAGGTCCATGCCTATGTTCCAGAAGTCCTGTGTTCTTTATCTCTCCTCCGTGGACCCTGCCTCCCTTCTGAGGATATGTCTGAGTTAATTGCTAGAGAAATGTGGGGGATCCAAGGAAGAAAGTTGCATCATTTCATCCAAGTCTGTCTGGCTTACCAAGCCTTCAGTTGCCCAGTCAGTGGATCACAGAGACAACAGTGACTACAGATGAGATAAACCAAGCCCAGCTGAGGTCACATTTTCATTTCATCTGAGCCTAGGCATGGATGGGACCTTTCCAAATTCACCATTCAAAATTGACTAATCATGAACTGCTGTGACCCAATGTGGCTCCTGAGGTTCTTGGGATTAAGGACCAGTGAAAGATGAGAAAAATAAAGAAAAGACAAAGCTGGGGTCAGGTGGAGCTCTTATCCTCCTGATGGGAGGAAAGGAACTGCTCAACCACTGTAGCACCTTTATTTATATACTGGGAAAGATGATGTCAATTTCAGTGCCTCTGCCTAACAACCCATTGCTTGCCAGGCCTGGGCCCTTTGCCTTCTTGGTGTTGGAACAACTTGTTTACATAGCTTGTTTTGGTCTCTGTTTTTTCTGGGCTGGCCTTGCTTTAGCCCCACACATGTGATCAATCTCCAGCTTCAATAGCTCCCTACAATGAACAGTTTAGAGATCAGCAAAGACTTTGCTAAACACCTTGTCGAGAGTGTAATGATTAGGTTTCTAATGCATAATACATGAATTAATGTAATCTTGAGTAGGCTGTGATATAAATAAACCCAGAAATTCTAGTGAGTTGGCATAAATAATACACATTTCTTCTCCTGCAGAGTTTAACACCATCCCCTGCCATCCTCCTTCTCTGGTTTCTTTACTGATCGCTGCCCAATAGCTACACATCTTAGGTTTCTTTGGGATGGTCCCTTATTACTGCTGAAAGTTCTAAGTTTGTTAGGTTAAGATACAATATGTTGTGGAAACAAATGCCCCCATTTCCAGTGGACGTGCTTACCAAAGTGGAGTTTTCTTCAGGCAAAATCTCCAGGGTCTTGTCTTCTTTCATTTCGGCGATGGTTATCTGTGAGTGTCATATTAGAGAGTATAAGTTGTGGGGAATATGGAGCAGGGATTTTGAGATGACATTTTTGATTAGCAAATTTGGACTACGTCTCAATATTACAGTTGATGATGGCATGTGTATTTGTATGTTTACACAGTGCAATTGCCTAATGGCATTTTAAAAGAGCTTTTAGAGCATGGATCATTTGTTTCTCACCATTAAGAAGACCAAGGGGTTGAGAATAAAGATAGGAATGTAATTCATCAGTTTTACCAGAGTAAAAAGTAGCAAAAAAAATGTGACACTGGATGAAATAAAATCTCCTTTTAATTAAAATAATATTTAGCTTTTCTGCATAAGTAACTCAATGGACATGGGATTTCCTTTAGTGGCCTATTGGTGGACCAAGCACATACATTTTTATTTATTTTAGAACTTATAGCAGTGTATTCAGCATTCTAGAGAGGTAACATGACTGGGCTGATATAAGTTCTAATCTTCATGTGATAATGTGGAAATAGAGGTACCATACCTCAGTTCCTATTACATTGAGGGTCCTACATAAATTTTGTTAACTGAATGTGTAAATGAACAAAGGATTGCATGGATGAAAGAGGCAGGTTAAAGGACTTGATCTAGGTTGATTACTAAGTGATAAAACCTATCCAAGTTTTCTAAAATTTCAGTAACCCTGCCTCCAAGCAGCTTCAGAATACAACCTTATACTTCTGCTATAAATATTTGCTTCAGAGTTTTGCTGATGAATTAAAGTTTCATAACAAGAAGAAAGCAGATGGCTTTTGGAAGGGGCTCATACTTGCTCTTTTAACTGTGTTTCTGTTTTGCTTGTTTATGCAGAGTGTGCACAAAGGTTGCCAGAGCCTTAATTTCAAACTGCATCATTTAATAAAATACAATAAGAGGAATTAAGAAGAAAGGCTGCAGGGAACATCCTGCTTATTATCTCCGTAATGAGAGGACTATTTTTTCTCCCATCAGTTGCCAGTGATGGGTTTTTTGTTTCCTTTCATCTGGGCACAATTGTGATATTCAATGAGAGGAGTGTGAAGTGCCACTTTAAAGCCAAACATTCAATTCTTCCTAATTCACAAGGGAGAGAAGGATCAAGTTGTGCAGCTGGGAGGTGATGTTTCTTCCTAGCAGCTGTCACTGAAGAGACATGTGCAAACCATAGAAGTCATTTGTCACAAGAACCCCATCCAGAATTTGCTATGTGCATCTCACTTGCTAACGTGACATGAAATAGTGAAGCTTTCAAAATCAAGTACGGAGACTTCGTTGTGTTGACATGGGCAAAATGGAATGAGGAGCTGAGGCAATTATGTGGATAAATCAGGCCAAAAATATCCTACCATTGAGAGAAAAAATTTCTTTGGTTCAAATTATTCAAAGTGACTGCCCATGTTCATCAATTTATCAGGATAATGAATTTTATCCTACACTTTGTCACTATAGATATATCTTCAGCCTATGAATTTGAATGACTTTGTGATATTTTATTTCACTGGAAATTGTAATAGGACCTGAATGATCAAGAACTATGTTAAAAGATTGCTACTGAAACTATGACAATAGTTCAAGAGAATTTAGACTTCATTACTCAATAGCTAGCTGATAAGACTATTGCAATGGGGGTCCAGAGGGATTATGTGAAAGCTGTTGAGAACTGGATGCTCGTAACTAATTTGCCTCTCCCACTTAGCAACCAGTTACCCCCAAAATATCTTGATCTGTTGCTCTCAACTAGTTTTCTGGTCATTTGACAACTAATTAAATGATTGTGAAAATTTCATTAAAATTTATATAAAGCTAATGTATTATGATTATATGTATATATAAATGTCACTTTTCTGTATGTTAATATTAATATTTCTTATATTTCATTGAAAAGATAAAAATTTCAAATACACAAAGCAAGGTCAGGACATAAAGCAGGGCCTGTACATACACTGGCATTAGCTTCTGTTTGTACCCCTTGCATACCACAGGCTCTAGGCTTTTGTTATTTCTGCATATATCTGATTCATGGTCAGGTGGCCAGGGATCTCTCCAAGGGCAAAGGGAGAACTTCTGAGCAGTTAGCTACACTGCTGCAGCTTCCAAAACATTAGGGACACCTGACTTCTCAGGAGTTATAAATCAAGAACATGCTCATCGAAACAATAGGATACTACATAAGAAACAACACCCAATATTGACACTTAATATTGATACCATTTTTGTCTCTATCCATAAAATTATAACATAACAATACCTTAAAGATTTACCTATGACAATAGTATTATAATATTTTGCTTTAAAAACAGAAATCTATGTGTTTTCTGATCAAAAAAGAAATATGTAATATTCATGGAAAGTATAAAGAAAAAAGTAAAAATGGTCGCTGGCATTTTAACCACTTACACCCTGATTTTCTTGGGTCTAAAATGGAGGAAATAGAAATATCCAGTTCAAAGCATGTATACTTCATGGTGGATAGAGCTCAATAAATGCTGGCTAAAACTAGTTTTGGAGTCATAAACAAGGATCTTTATTTTATAATAACTGCTGACTTACATACTTGAAGCTACTTTCCCCATGATAGTGCTTTCTATAAAGCCCAAATTTATACACATGCACCAGAGTGTGACCTGTGTTACCATCTGCGTTGTCACTTTATTGCAAAGTTGTGTGTGTGTGTATTCAGGTGAGAACAAGCTATCATAAAAATCTTCCAGACCTGATACACACTTTCATTAAACTAAATTCTAGGCTATCACAGACTGTGTTGAAAGCTCAGGGAGGTATTGAGAATGGCGATGAACAATGTAGCATCTTCCCGTTTCTTAGTTGAAGTGCAGCATATTATTTCAATCACCGTAGAACTTAATAGTCATTTCATTTATTGACAATCTCAGCAAAAAAGATAGGAAAATCAATTCTGAACAAGAATTATGGCGTTTCTTTGACTATCAACCATTTCTGGTCTAAAATCTGTACCATGGTATCCTGTTTCTGAGCGGTAGGTTATTAATGAATTCCAGTCATAATTTTTTCTGGCTTGTTATAATTTTTGTCAGGGAGATAGCAGCAGTTCCTGGCACAGTAACCTTTTCAATGTCCTGTTACTTGATTTGCTGATAATGCCTGTCCTTGGTGCTAGCTGCCGAGGCAGAGGTAATATGGAAGGGTCAAAGGACAGTGATTATTTTTTAAAAATAAAGAGCTGAATAATTAAAGTTGATATCTTCCCACATGGCAAAGATAGTAACCCACAGAAGAAACTATAATATGAAAGTGTTTTTCAGAAATGAATATAACGGTATTGGAGAAAAGGAAATTATATCAATCTACCTGCTTTCATTATAGTCTGAATATGGCTAAATACTTGTACTTAACTGTCTTATTCCTGCACTAATCTCTGTAAAGAATAGCAAATCGACATAGAAGTTTTTGAGAAGCTAAGTTAATCTGAAAACCATGTTATTTTTAAAATAAAACTGTTATGTTAATCATATTTAATTATATCCAGTGGAATTTACTATCAGTGATTTGATAACCCCACTTAAAATTACAACAAATTCTTGATTCTGTCATTTTACCTCCTTCTTTTTGTCATTTTTACCCCAATTTTTTATTCTAATGAAACACATATTTTTCTTGTTTGTCTTTTATTGATCATCTTATCAACTTCTCTGCACTAGAAATATATTTATAAATCATAAAATTTCTATAGTGTTTGAGTGTTTAAATGCTAACATGTTTTTTCTATTATGTGCATTTTTGTTAACTAGTAATTCTGAACATTATTAAAAATTATTAAAAATTATTGCAAAGTCATTTCTTAGAGAGACAAATTATGTCTCTGTGTGCATCCCATGGGAAGCTGAGTCTACAGTGTCTTGAGAGGACTATGTCAAATGGTTGCTAAGAAGTGGTCTCTTGATCAGCAAGATGACTGCACAGAGGTATCCAGTACTTACCGTCTCCTTCATGAAAAAGAACAAAAGCAAGAGATGTACTGCTGAGTACTGAGGAGAGTTACCACAGGAAAATACTGGTACTCAGCAGTCAGCAAATGGAAATGCTGTGAAATCCAGACACCAGAGACCAAGCAAAAGAAATGAAATATCCAAACACTTACCACCTGATTGCACAGTTGGGAGAGACTGCAGACACTGGCAATTCCAGCTATTAGTAAGTTTTGTTCCTTTGCAAGCTTACACCCTAAAGAGATAAGAGACCTGAAATCTGCACTGCAGCTTAGGTTTGGATAAGAAATTACTTGCATCTTCCAGCGAGGCCCTAGGGTGCTGTAGCTGGGAGTCACCCTGAGAAGGGACCTATTATCTGAATTCAGAGTACTCTAGATGTGAGAAACCTTCAGATAGTCCTGTCTCTGGAATTGCATAGATATTCCACTGCACTGGCTCTGCTGCTGTCTGCCTCCTGAGCCAGACCTGGCTTGGCGAACTAACTCTGACACAAACCTGCTGAGAGTGCCACCCTATGGGAAGAGGCTGTTGCAAGGTTGCTGTCCACACACAGGGGGCATCAGAGAGTGTCCCCTCTGAGACCTGGAGCTTGGCCAGTTGGGTATGGTTTCCATACTGCTGTCCAAACTGAGTAGGTGGTTGCCTGTGTGGTTCTCCTCATCTTTTCCTAGTGCCACTGACAAGGTGGAAAAAGAACTGTGAGATTCAGAGATTCCCTTGCCTGTAAAGGCATACTGGGACAGTCTCAAAAACACTGCCTCCACTCTGGCTGCAGCCCCAGCCCCTAGGCACAGGCCTCAGAAAGTCCAGAGAGAAGCTTTGTCTGTATAGGTCATACTCTGCTCTCTATCGCTCCCACAAGTATTTCACCAGAGAAGCATTTTCCCTGTTTCCTGCTGTGACCCACTCCTAATTGATCCCTGGTTGTCACTGCAACTGAAAGACTCTGGCAGAAGAGCCCCCAGCCACCAACCTGTCCCCAGGTTGTTCCCCTGAGCTCCTCTCCTAGGCAAGTGGGGTCGTACTAGTAGCAGAGAGGAATAAGATTGCTGCCACCTCATCTATGTGGGTCACTTGCCTCGGTTGACCCCATACCTTGTCTGATCAGAGTTGGGTATCTGCCACCAGAGGGGTTGCTGTGAGTCCTGCCCTTGCCTTTTCCCATGAAGCTTCTGGACCCAACACGTGTCTAATCAAAGGACATGTGCTTGAGGCCTGTCAGGATATTGGACTTTTGGACCACTCAGTACCGTACTGGAGATGTGTTCAAGTAGTTGAATCAGCTAACAGGGGCAGCCACCACTATAATAGGGATAACCATGCACAACGCACCCTACTCACTCTGGTATCTATACCACAGATGTCTGAACTGCTAGAGTGTTCCCATTCTTTCAAGCTATGCAGAGACAGTGGGTCTCCCTGATCCTGAAATGGTATATGCTGTGCCTAGGTCACAAATCACAGCCAAGGAAACTACTGGGAGGTTATGCTATGGTGTCCAGCTGGACATAAACTCAACATTGCATAACAAGCTGATGCCCTAAGACATGCTTTCAGGACCAAAATGCTTACTATGTAGGCCAGCTCATAAAAGTGGAAGAGTTATCCATTCCACCAAATACACAGATCTCCAACACAAAAAATATAAAAAATCAAAGTAATGTGCTACCTCCTCAGGATCATGACTCTCTAGTAACATTCAAAGTAGATAAATTCCTGCTAAAGAGTTCAAAGGAATATTTTTAAAAATTATTTCAATGAGGTCCAAGAGAATACAGATAACCAGTTAAATGAAATTAGGAAGATAATGCAAGGTACAAATGACAAATTCAGCAGAAACACAGATTTTTAAAAAGAGTCA
Organism: Dolichotis patagonum; assembly: GCA_004027295.1. Classification (NCBI taxonomy): domain Eukaryota; kingdom Metazoa; phylum Chordata; class Mammalia; order Rodentia; family Caviidae; genus Dolichotis; species Dolichotis patagonum. The sequence continues at coordinate 60,770 of PVJX010003745.1, forward strand.
GTGAGAAATCTTGGAAATGAAGAGCTCAGGAAGTCAGATTCAGTTGAAAGCCTTAACAACAGACTAGATTAAGCAGAAGAAAGAATCCCAGAGTGTGAACTTGGGTCTTTGAAATATCACATTGAGACAGAAATAAAGAAAAATTAAAAAAGACTGAAGAGAGCATTGAAGATCTTTGGTATGCCATTAAAATATAAAAATCCACTGGGATCCTTCAAGGGGAAGAAGAGAGCATTGAAGATCTTTGGTATGCCATTAAAATATAAAAATCACTGGGATCCTTCAAGGGGAAGAAATAAAGATTACAAGCATAGAAAACCTATTCATGAAGTAATATCAAAAAACCTCCCGATCTTGTTGCTCTGCCTAATGGTCTTCTAATTTATCTATTTATTTATTTATTACCATAGATCAAACTCATGAACTCATGCTTACCAGGCAGGCGCTTATGCCACCGAGCTAAATATCTGGCCCTTCCAATTTATTTTTTCAAACAACTTTCAACAAAATTCTTTAAGATTAACTAAAAAACACCCCGAGATTGGTTTTACTTATGTTAAGAATGGTAACTAGGTATTTACCTACTGACTCAGAGATAATCTCACTTTTTTTTGTCATTTAGCAAGAAAAAAGGAAGGACAACCCCCTAGTTTCCTAAACCCTGCCTGGAAAATTGTAAGAACTGTCTTAGCCATGTGCAAGCCAAAGAAGACATTCGTAAAAGCCACTCGGAGAGAAAGTCCTTACTTGAGACTCTTAAAGCGGAATACAGTGCCCCAAAACAGAAGTTTTCATTTCATCAGAGAAAAACTCCTGCTCTGAAATGTTTGCAGAGTTTCCATGACAAAATATTCTTTCCTTGTCTCTGCATCAGTGAGTTGCTTTGTACTTGTAGCACAGTGAAGCAATTAAAAGAAGATGAATAGATGCATTCCGGCATGTGGGATAACAAATGGCATACCCACGGTGACAAGGTTTTCTGTGTTAACTGACTTTGCAATCACTTGCAAGTTTTTGAAAAATATTTCCTTTTATCAGAAGTTTTCCCCCTCTGAATCTCAGCTTAAAGGCTATTTTTCTCAAAGCAAATTGGAGAAGTCCTCGAGTCATCTTTGATGGGACAAAATATATGTATACATTCTCTCAAGCCAAGGAGCTGCTGCTTTTCTTATGACAGCTTAAAATCGAGTAAAGTTATAAGTATCAAGCGGTTCACGATTTCCAAAGATGCCTACCATAGCTATGAGCGATGAGACCCCTGTAGGAAACTTGAAATTATTACTCTGGGTGTTAGGCTTTGCAGGAAGGCTAGTGTAGAAGGCTGAGGCTTTCCAAGGATCTTGGAAAGGACACTTTTTGATCTTGGACTCAGGACATTTTTTGATTTTGGCTTTTCCCAGGAACAGGGAAAAAAGAGAAATCAGATACTAATTAGGCTGTACATTAATTTGGAAAGAACCAGATAGCACTGGTCTTTATCTATTCTCAACTTTGGTTAGGATCCCCCCATGTATATGAATTCACATTTGTGAAATCTGTTGATTTGAGTCATAGGGAATACTGACCTCCTGCTTGGCTTATGTATTATCTTGTGGCTTCAGGAACCAGGCCATGTGGTGTAGGGCAGTATGAACCAGGTGAAGGGAAAAAACTTAAATCTTGTTCTGCTTCTGACACTTTTGGCTGTGTGACCTTGGGGAAGTTACTGGACATTGTTCATCTACCAGGTGCAAATTAAACTGAAGCCATGGGTTGATCACTTTCTCAAGGAGTGACAATACCTCTAGTGGTTAGAAACTCTGTGACCGGATAGACCTGGACCTGATAAACCTCTTTTACTTCATTCCTGTGAAGTCTTAAGAATTTTATTTAATATTTCCAAGCTTGTTTATTATCTTACTAAAAAAATTTTAAATGACAGCAATTGATAGGGTTATTGTGAGAATTAAAAATGACAATGAAAGAATTTGATAAAGAGGAGCTCATACTGGCTGCAATTGTTTGTCCTAAAAAAATTACATATCATTCCACTATCCTTAATAAAGATTCAGATCATAGATCATTGAAGACCTACATGATCTAATTTCTGCTCATTCTTTCCTAGAACATATGAATAATTTTTTGTTTTTATTTTCAATAGTATACATGATTGCATTTCTTGTGGGGCGTTGGTACACGTGAATAACACTTCTTGATTCATTTTTCATCTCCTTACCTTTTCTTTCCTTTTCCTTCCCTCCAGCTCTTGATCTACCTTCCCATTTCACAAAGATCTGTCTCTCTATATCGTATTATCTTTTATTTATAGTTTGGGATTCTCATATAAGAGAAATAAGGTGATGTTTAAGTTTGTGTGTCTGATTTTATTCACTTAACATGGTCTCATGATGCAGCCATTTTTCTACAAATGACACACAATTATCCTTATTCATGGCAGAGTGTTACTCTAACATGTGTAAATACCATATTTCCTTTATCCATCCATCTGTAAACTAGTACATCCATTAGGGAAATCATTAAACTAAAAGATAGAATTCCATTTGACTTAACTATTTTCCTTTTAGATATCTTTTCAGGTCTTCATTTTATAGACAGAAAAGGGAAAAAAACAGGTAATGATTAAATGACGGAATTCAAATCCCATACTAACAGCCTACAACTGTTACTATGACACTAAATCCACATGACAAATTCAACAAATATGCTATGTACCCAAGAAATTATAAATCTTTTTCCTCATGGAGAGAAAAAGAGACCTTTATGATTGCTACATTTTCTTTTCTACTTAAAAAATATTTCATGAGTGAACAAAGAAATGAACTGCTCAGAGGATTCAAACCTTCATCAGAAGAGTTAGGGTGTTAATCAAAACAGACTCTTTCATTTAGTTTGAATCTCTCTTCCTTTACATGAGTGCAAAAATATCCGCAGACTGCTCCAAAGAATCCCCCAAATTTACTTTGAATGCTTCAATTTTGTATTTTAGTTTTCACCTTCTACATAGAAAATGTTTCCAAACTTGTCTAGCCACAATTCTTTCAAGAATTATTTTTATTGTGCTTTCAGAAACATTTTGTTCTTTCATTCCATTTGAGACATTTCATTTCATTAAGCTGAAACTAACTAGGGCTCCCTATGGGAGAAGAGAGAAAATCTGAAAATTCAACCTTAAAAGAAATATATATTTTATGAACCTGCACTTTATGAAGTTACCTTGCTATGTGTTGTCTAACTAGTGCCTTTAGATACAGTGAATCTTATTATCTAGTAGGCTGCTTGAGGAGTGAAAGTATTTTCCCGCTTTTTAAAATTATAGAGTGGGAACATTAAGTGGCAGACTGACTCCTAGTATCGTTCCGGTCTTCTGTGGAAACACATTGTCATTTCACAGTTCTATCTTTTCAAGATATCTCTTTTCTCCATTCTCCTCACTCTCCACTCCTTTTGATTATGTAGCAAAGAACCTTATGCAAAGACACAGACAGCAAATACTTTACTGGATTTAGCTACAAAGCATGTTGAGACTGGAGCTATAACATTTACCCATATTTTCCAATCTCCATCTGAATAAATACACTGGTATGGTGGGATATAGGCTGCTCTGCAGATAACGAGTTTTAAACTCACTCACCCTGAGAAATTTCAAATGCTGTGGTTTGCCTATCAAATAGATTTAAAATTGTATTGTCACTGCCCTGCTTTGATGGTGATTGCTGCTGCTCCGTGGTTCCATGGCTCAATAGACAGTTTGATCGTATGCATCTGCTGTTTTCTTCGTACTATGCTGTTTGTAATGGTGTATAACATACAACACTGCTACCCAGTAATAAAGCTGAACCTAACTCCCTTTGTGATGTTAACTAAGGAGCTTGCCTATTTCTAGTGCTATTTTCTGAAACCAAAAGGTACTCTTATTTTTTTGTTCATCATGCTTTCTGTCTTTCTTTTGTTTCCTTCTTCCCTTTTCTCTCCTGCCCTCCCCTCATCCTCTCTCCCATTCTTTCTTTCTTTGATCTATGAACCTGTCTTTCACAATGGGCTTGATGAATATTTCTGCTCAATCTTTGTGAAGAGAAGATAAGTTATCAATGTATTTTCTCCTCATTAATGGCTTCGAAGGCCCCTTATTTATTACCCGAGTGCCGCTCTTCCTGAATAGATGTGAAGTAGATGAGACAGCTGGGCTGATCTGCCCACAACTAATAGGGAATCGTTTGATGGAAATCAAGTGCTATCATTTTCCTCCCACTTTCCTGGTTCCTGTAAGGAGGTCAGGATTATATCTCTCTAGAAAGAGAATCAGCTGTATTTCCTTCAAATGACGGATTTCACTCTCAGTCACAGTTATCTACAAAAAAGAGGTTTTACAGCAAAGGGACTTCACCATAGAGAAAGGATGTGAAGTCTAATGAAATATAAAGAAAACCATATTTCAAAGTGTCTCTGATAAATAATTTAATATTAACTTAAATCTGTAGTCACAGAATTTAAAGAAAAACACCCCAATTTTCTGCTTCCTCAAGAAAGAGATTGCCTTTTCCAAGCTGTCTCTTGTGTTCTTTCCACAAAATCATTCCCTAAGCTTCTTTCTGACAAAAATAGTTGAAACACAGAATATCACTGAATTTCAAACTGACCTTGACATGTTGGAGAAATAGGAAGCTATAAACAGATCTAGCTGGTTTAATCTAGAGACAGGATGAGGAAGAACGACTACTTGCACAGGTAGTAGTGGGACAGAAATACTGGTCCACAAAATATGTGAAGAGCCACATAGGCCAGTTTACTCCAAATTGACTTCAAATACAACTTCCTGAAGAAAATATCTCAGACTACCAATTCATTCTCCATCTTCACATCCAGCTTTATCCCTCACCATGCATTTTCCTACGTAATGTATTGAGTATACCAAAATATAAGTGTTTTAAAGATATACTTATCTTAATTTCCTATTAGAATTCAAGTTCAGTGAAGGCAATGGCTTTGGCTCACTCCTATAGCTTTAGAACCTAGATATAAGTGTGAAATACCTAGTTCCAGTAGCTAGAACTAAGTAAACATTTCTTGAAATAATGAATAATAATGGAAAGTACAAATTGGTTATGTTTCATTGTAGCTGAAAGATTTAATTTAGAGCATTAATTTCCAATAATATTTTCAACCAACGTTTTTAGGGCTTTATATAAGAACTGTATTCTATTTAATACATATTTGTGAGATATTAGATGGTGGACACTGATTTTGTAAAGATAGATGAAAAGTAGATGTTTGGCCTTTGCCAAAATTTCCTTTGGGGTCTATTCCATTTCGAGAAATCAAGATGGATTATTTCTGGTAGGGAGGAAAATATTGCATGACTATGAGATTTAATAGCATCTCCTGAACTCACCTAGACATATGTCCTATTTAGTAAATAATAATAGTTAACATTTCTAGGGAATCAGACATTTTAAGTGCTTTATATTTATTAGTGCTTTTAAACATTAGAACAACCAATTGAAGTAGGTTTTGTTGTTAACCTCTGTTATATGATAAAGAATTTGGCTAGTTTTTCTTCATGGTTCATAGAAGGGAATCTCTAAATCCTAGGAAATTCCTGAGTGGTAGAAATGTTTGTACCATTTGTGGCAGGCCTTATTAGGCTACACTGGTGAGATGACTTATGTGGAGCTGTAGAATTTTAAGATGAGGGCTGACTATTCTGGAAGGATTGACCATGTGATTAAAAGTTTGGTCCTTTGAATGTAGCTTTTTGGAAGATGAAGAAGGTAGTAGTGGGTAAAGACTGAGTTTAGTCACATGGCCAGTAATTTTGGCAAACGTGTGTGTATAATAAAATCCCAATAAAATCCCCAGACAATGAAGCTTGAAAGAAACTGGTATATTGTGACTCTACCAAAAAAAAAAAAAATCACAGAATTTCACAATTGAAGTTACACTATATAATGACATGGGTGTCTTCTTTTCAGTGATTCTTGTTTTTATCCTTTTTAAAAATAATAAACCCAAAATTGTATAGTGTTTTCTTAAGTTCTGTGAGTTGTTCTAGCAAATTATCAAGGCTGAGGAGGTCATAAGAATATCTAGATTTACAATCAGTTAGTCAGAAGTGCAGATGGCCAGGAGATTCCAAATTTGTGGATGGTGTCTGAAGTGAGGGCAGTCTTGTGGAGGTCCAAAACCTTAACCTGTGGAGTCTTACTTTACTCTGTTAAGGAAGAAAACAAATAAAATGATTAATACTGGTTGGGATACTTAAAATGGAGTCAGGAGTTGATGAGATTTCAGACACATCCGCAGCTAAACCTTTAAACTGGGCCGCAGAGATTTCTGCCTCCAGATGTGAGCTAAATTTTGGATTTAGGCAATTTCCACATTCCTGAAGTATTATTTGCTGGCCTCTGCTAACCTTTTATACAGAATTAGCCTAAAATACTTGGAGACTGAGACTGTACCCAAACCTTTTCTTAAAGGCAGCTTAACTTTTGCCAACACCAATCACATCTGATTAACAAGTGATGTGATTTCCAAATTCCCCATGTAGTTTAAAACTGTACATATTGACATCCTTTGATAAAACTTCAGGGTATATTTTCAAGGTTACTTGACTCTGAATCTTCTTCAATTGCAATCCTGATTAGTCCCAAAATAAATGTAATGCTCTTTGTTCTGGACTATGTTGGTTTTACAGTTGTATTTCTAGTTGGCTATCATCTTAAGTTCTTTGCTGGAACCCTTGGATAAAGACAGTGTTATGGTTGGAATAAAAAAGTCCTCGGTCTTAGTCACTTTCCATGTTGCTGAGATAGAGTACCTAACATGTGAAATTTAAAGGAAGAGAGGTTGGTTTTGGTTTATGTTTTAAAAGTTGGTGACATGATAAGAGAGCTTGGGCAGAAGGAAGTTGCTCACCTTATAAACAACCAGGAATTGGAAGGTAAAGGAAGGAGCCAGGGAAGGAGGTACACCTTTCCAAAACATACCCCCAGTGTTCAGCCTGCCCCAAGGAGATCCCACCTCCTAACATGGAGTCAAATAAAGATCCTTCATAACCCAGTCTTCTTCCAGAAAATCCACCTGTGAGTGCATGAAGCTCTTGGGGGAACATCTAGATAGATACCATAACATCCCCTAAAACACTTCACTGTTTGAAGGCTTGGTTGCTCACTGATGGGCCCTGGGGGAAAGGATGGGGTCATGAGGGTTCCAACTTCACAAGTGAATTAATCCATTGGTGAGTTCATGGTTTAATAGTCTAATCTTCTCCTACACTCACTCTACCTGTAAAATAGGAGGTTGGGTCTAATCGGGTGAAGCTGGTCATTGGGTGATAGGACCTTAAAGTGTGGTTTTTTTTTTTTCTCATCACTGATTCCTTCCTCTCTGTCTCTCTCTCTCTCTTTCTCTGCTTCATGGGTGCCATCGGATGAGAAATTTTGCTCTCACATACTCTCTGCCATGATGCTGACTCACCATAGGCCCAGAAACTTGGAGCTAAACAGTTATGGACTGAAGTCTCTGAAATTGTGAGCCAAGATAAATCTTTCCTTTCTTAAATTGTTTTTCATGTATTTTGTCATGGAACTAGAAAGTTGACAGTAGATTAATGAGGAAAACAAAATTTATTAATGTGTTTATATATGTATTATATATATGAAAATATGCAGAAAGAATAACTTTCTGGGATGGCTTAGAATTTATAATTAGAGACTATATTCACCTGAAAGAAAGGCAAGAGGGTTGTAGACAAAGCTTGTTATGGAAAAAGTGACCAGGGAAAGCATGTAAGCAAGACTGATGAGTTTTAGCCAGATTGAAGTTAATGCCTTTTCCTCTGGTAAGAGTTTCTTGTGATTTAGTCATTCTTTTCTCTCTGCTACAGAGGGACACACTCTTAAAAATGGAGATTTCCTTTACAGATATAAATTTTCTGAAAAGGGTAACATCTCTGTTTTCAGGACTTCTCTTGTGTCTGCAGTTGTAAAAGTAATCCGTGGGTGGAACAGGCATTATTTCTGGAGTGATGTATCCTCCTACACTCACTCTGCCTGTAAAAATGCTCTCCTTGGAACAGTGGTTCCCCTTTGTCATTTGACCTTTACCCCTTCCTTTGTCCACCATTCTAAATTCTAAAGAAGAGTTTCATCTGAATGATTAAGCTGTTAACTGCTAAATGATCTTTCTTTAGATTTACCAGACTCAGAATGTCTGATGACCCTTAGATAATTTCTGCACACGTAACATCTCTGCTTATTCTAGCCTTGTGCATCAACTAGCATAGGCATTGAAATCATCATGTGATTTAACCTGCAGAAAAGTAGTATGTTGTCCAAAGAATTACAGGAACTTGTCGCGGTGGGTCGTGGGGGACGTAGATGTTGTGGTGGAAAGGGTAGGGGAAGGGGAAACAGGAGGAGAAGGAAGCATATATTCTGGGTGACAAAGGCGCCAGTCAGCAAGCAGGCTTCCTGCTCAATGTCCCCTGCACTTCTTTCCCTCCTTGTAAAAAAGCCTTTTACACACACCTGATTTCCCTAAGATAATCTGTTTTAGGGAGATGATAGTTCTCTTCCTGACTTCTCAAGGTAATTCTTGGATAAACCTGTTTTTCTTCTCATCAACTCTCATCTGCCAAGTCTTGGCTTTTGAGCAATGAACAGAGACTTGGGGCCAAGTGCCGGCTTCTTGTTTTATGTAGTTTATTGTCTCTCTCTCTCTTTCCTCTCTCCCTCTCTTTCTCTCTTGTTCTAGGGGTTGAACCATGGCTTTCTCATGGCATTGTATATTCAGCTCTTTATGAGCCACCACACCCAGCTTATAATACTTTGTTAATGCAAAATAATGTCTGCTTTAAAGGAAAATAATAACATGGTGTGTTTTGAGAGAAATAAGAGTGATCTACATCTTGAAACACAGATTTAAGTTACTTGGATGGTGTGTTCTTCAAAAAAGAAGAAATTTTAAAGATCTATTTAGGCAGGGGACAAAGGTAATCACAAACCCATATATGTGTCCAGGGCATTACACTGGTAGCTTAAAGTACGGAAGGGCAGTTTTGAACATTGAACTAAAACGGTGTCTTACTTTATTTTTAACAAGAAGATTGGTCGAGGTCTTTTTTTTAAAATATAATTGTCCTGAAAATGTTAAGTCAGACACAAAAGGTCAGAGGTAAGGCTTGTTTACTAAAGGTTAGTAGCCTTATGTTGCAAACCTCTCCTGCTTCCATATGCATGCCCATCTGCATGTTTTGATCTTGGTTTGGGAGGTAGAACTGACCATCTAGTGCTTGCTTGAAGAGTTCTAGCACAGTTTTTCTTCTGGAATGTTTAATTTCACACCTCCCTTACTGATCTCCCTTCTTGGGTTCTTGTCTCATTACACATAAAGGGAAATCCAGACTCCTTACCCTGGCTTACAAAATGCTACATTAGGGTACTGTTCTTGTTTCTCAAATAAACCAACTTTATTATTACCTTAGGCCTTTGCCTACGTTTTCCCTTTGCCCAAAATGCACTTTGTCATGCTCTTGATGAAGCCAGTATTTTCTCATCAAATCTCAACTACAGTGTTACCTCTCCGAAAGACTTTTTTCAGATTCCCTTTTTGATCTAGTCCTCCTGGTATTTATTCTCTGTTATATTGGCCTACTAAATTCTTTGTACTGCACCCAGCATTAGCTAACATTTTTCTTCTCTGTTTGTTTATCTTCCCTTACCAGAATGTAAGCTTTGTGACAATAGAGAGCTTGCTGGTCTGGTTTACCATTCTCTCTGCCTTAGCATATATAAAGAACTCAGTAAATATTTGTTAAATGGAGAACTCCCACCTCACTGCCCCTTGCCACACCATGTAAAAAATATTGACTCAAGTTTTCAGGAATAGAGCTTTTGAGGTTTGGGCAAGTCAATTAGAAGTGAATATTGATTTAACATGCTTGGGTTTTATTTTTGTTTGTTTGTTTTTGTTTTTTTAGAAGCATCTTTCATACGTTTCAATTTCCATCACTGTACTGGGAAAATTGGAGAGTTCTTCCTTCCACCTTACACTTCCTTCCAGTGTAAGGAAGTGTTCTTCCTTACACTTAGGCTACTCACTTGTGATAATTGCATGTCAAGAAAAAAAGTGCATTTTTCAAAACACATGCCTTGTACCTCTAAAACTGTATCTGTGAAGGGGGAGAAGATCATTGTTTAAAATGAATAAGTAAATGCATTCTTTAGCAATGCTTTTAAGCCATTAAGACCTGTTAAAGCATGCCTAATTTAATCACCTCAGATGGTCCACACAGTGAAAATAATTTTTAACAGTTTGATGATAAATTAGAAATATCTATTGTTATTAGAAAATAATAGAAAACCAAATCAATAAATTTTGGATAAATGGTTGTCTTCTAAAGGAACACTTAATGATTATCTTAGCACTTTCTTTTTAAAATGTGAATTTCGATTCAATATCTATTAAACTTAAGTTTTCAGAAATTGAATTCTTGGGTTGAGGTGAAACTACTTGATAAGTTTGTGTAGTATTCTACATGAGTAATATCCTAATCAGAAAATGACTGCCTCTTTTTTGTCTGTGAGTTAAGATTTTTTTTTTTTTTTTTTTTTGCTTTTTGACGTTTGAAAAAAATACAGAAAAACATTTTGAGACCATTGAACATTATAAACAACTCAAATTTCAGTGCCTATAAATAAAGTTTTATTGACATACAGCCATGCTAATCACTTGTGTATTGTTTATGGTTCCCTTTCCATTAGGGTCACAGTGTTGAGTAGCTGTAGCAGCGCCCACATGTCTGCAGAGCCCAGATATCACCAGCCTTCCTCAGAGGAAACTTACCAACTCCTCTCTTAATAAATAAAAACATTTGACAAGTATTTTTTATTACTGTGTTCATCTTAACCATATTATTAGAAGACAGTAATGTAATATATTTAAACTCTTCTGGTATTTAACAGCTATTGCCATTCATTGTAAGATTAGCTACATAAACAAGGAAATGCAGCAACCCACATTAAGGGTAATAGCTTGTATCTGTAGGGCCTATTAGTCGGAATGTTCTTCCCTGGACCATATGGGAGTGGGAGATTATTTTTGTTAAAGCATTTGTTTATGCATATATTCAAGTATCATGTTCAATGAAACACATGTATTTTAAGCCCTTGGTGCATTGATACAAAAATGAATGAGGAAATGCCTACTCTTGAGAAATGCATGATCAGGTAGGGCGTTTACATTCTCATTTAATTCCCATGCAACTCAGTGAGACACTATTACTTTAGAAATGAAGCAACATAAATGCAGAGAAAACAGCAGTTTGCTTAAGCCACTGAAATATTTGAAGGGCCTGTTTTCTAGACTTGAGTTAACATCATGGTAAAAGGCAGACCCATTTATACAAAAAGCATAGTGATGAGCATAGGAAAAGGAAAAACCTAAAAACAGTCAGACCAGGCCAGACCACATCAGAATGAATTCCCGGGCATTTCTTTTGACATCTGACAAATTCCTTTTTGCATTCTAGGCTTAACATGGTTGGGGATTATGCATAGGAAATAGAGAACAGGGAGTGGGGGGAAAATCTGACAGCCTGTTTCTAAAGGAGTGGGCTTTCTACAAAGTCTATTTCAATGGATCACAGATGCCATGCCAACTTTCCCACTTTTTGAAAATCTCAAAATAGCTGCAAGGAGTCCTGGGAAATAGAATAACATAAGAGAGAACAGCAGGGTGCAGAGAGCAGCTCTGAAGCTTGACCTTTCTCAGATGTGGATATAGTGACCCATCTCAAGTTCAGGTGGAGAATAAATTCTGATAACGATGCATGCTGCTATCCTGTGGAGCCCACAGGTGGACTTGCAAATGACCATGCTGCTAGAGCTCAGAGAAAGCAGGTTGATAGATACACAGATGGTCATGTCTGTAGTTCCAATGGGAAAGGCAATTCAAGAGAATAAAGGTCTAGAACAGTGATGGCAAATCTTTCAGAGCTTTCAATGATACCATCGGCTGGCTGTATCATGTATGCCATAGGTTCACCACCACTGGTCTAGACTGTGGCATTTGCCATTGGTGGGGAAAAATGTCTCCTTCCTCTGGTCTCAGCTGTTTTTTGCAATGTAGGAACTTTACCAGGAAATTTATTATAAGAAATTCAGAAAGGGAGGAGCAAAAACTTGTCCCACAGCTCTGAGATCTGTGTGATTCCTTTTTTTTTGGTACTGGGGATCGAACTCATGACTGCGTGCTTGCAAGGCAGGCACTTATGCCACTGAGCTAAATCCCCAGCCCGATCTGTGTGATTCCAACCAACTTTCCATGACGGCATTCATTGGCATGGCTGTTTATTCCATTCATTGATTCCTTAAGCTTCATAAATGCTATGTCTGAATTCACTCTACCATTTTCCCTCCTTTAGATTGTAGAGCCCATTAGAATGGACATGACTTTTTCATATAAGATTTCCCAAAGTCAAATTAGAAGAAATATAGCCCTACACAAAATTTAACTTATAGAAAAGGTGTACTCAAGATACAATAAGCACTCATAAACCCATTACCTAGATTCACCTATTAATGCTTTTGTCTCTTTTGCTTGGATGATCTCTGTTGCAATTTAACAAAGGAACCTCTCTCCTGGATGATATGAACTATGATTTTTCAGAGTCAGAACAGATCCTACGCATCACCTTGTCATGCGTGGGGAACAGAATAAGTTCGTATATTTCTTCTTGGCCTGAGACATCTGCGAGTTAGCGGCTGGGTTTGCTAACACTTTCTGTTCAAGCCTCGGTCTATGTCTTCTATGAACAGCTTTTGATAAAGTAAAACATTAATAATGTAATCAAGACATCAACACTGTTACAAAACTGTTATCTAATATGCTGCCCAAATTCAGAATTTCACAGCTATATCAATAACATCATTTATCGATGTTTTAAAAATTTTACAAAGAATTTAAAATCCAGGAACTATTCAAACATTGTGCATTACATTTCCTTGTCATGCCTCTTCAAGGCTCTTTAATCTAAGATAGATTTTTTTTTCTTCCTGTTTTGGAAATTGAACTCAGGATCTTTGCATTGAGCTACATCCCCAATCCTTTTTTTTTTTTTCTTTTAAATGTTTTATTTTGAGACAGGTTCTATAGTCAATGAGTTAACCAGATTGGACTTGAATTTGAAATCTTCCTGCCTCAGGCCCCAAGAGTGCTGGGATTTAGGTGTGCGCCGCCATATTTTGCTAGGATTTTGGCCTTTGAATAGTCAACATTGGTTGTTTTGCAGATTTTCAATTTGCATATAAGTACTGACATTTTAATGACTCAGGTTCATTTACTTTTTGCAGGAATACTATAGAGGTGATGTTGTATATCCTCACTTCTTTCTCAGTATATTTAATGAGGAAGCTCATTAGGTCAGTTTGTTCTCTTACTGGTAATACTAAATTTGAAATTTTGATTGGGGTGATGTTAAATTTGAAATTTTGATTAAGGTGAGATTCATCAGATTGTCCCACCATGGATCATACCTTTAATTAGGTATGCAATACTTTCATATTGTATGAATATTCTGCTTTTTAACAGTCTTTTGTCCATGGTTTTAGAATTTATTATTCATTCTTAATCAAGTATTACAAGGGTGGCTGCAAATGGTGCTTTCTGAGTTTTATCATCCCCTCTTCATTTATTAGCTTAGAATTCTTTTGTAAAGATTATTTCCTTTTCTTCTTCATATAAGATATTTTCGTTACTAAAAAAATAGACATAATCACATATATTCATTTTATTTTTGTATGGACTCATGGATCTAAAAAATTCATTGTTACCATTTACTTCTGTTACTCTTTTTCGTAATCCTTAAATTTGAATCAGTTTAATTTAGATTCACACTTACATTCCTGCTGTGGGAATCTGAGGTCTACCCAATGAGGAATCCTGCCTGGAACAAAGGTCTTCTCAGCCATGTAGACTGTGGCTGGTGAGAGCTGAAGAGGTTTTAAGCTCCACCTTCTCATGAGCTGTCAGAATCCTCCCCTGTAAATAATGTCTTGTATCCCATCCATGGGAAGAGTCCATGCCACTCCCTTTAGTCTCTTCTCTGGAATTCAGGTCTTCTTCCCAATTAGGATGCGCCTGGCCTCTGATTCATCATTCACCTTCCGCCCTCTGGTGGTGGACTGCTGAGGAGACAGGAGTCCTGTGTCCACGTATGTGAAGAACAATATAGGGCCAGTCCTGTGCAGTATTTTCCACATGACATGACAGCGCCTGTGACCAGACCATTTATTTTATAGGTTAGAAACGGTTATTCTAAGTACATGTAATTTTCAGGGAGAAGAAGAAAGATGAGGAATATTTACTGGCCTCTGTGTGGGGGCTTGTCACAAATGTTTACATAAACCTCAGGATATCTTGAGCAGGTGCATGCTATTATTCTCTTGTAACAAATTAGCAAAGAGAATGGAGTACTATGTCACTGTAAAATAAAAATTAATAAAGTCATAGTCTCTTTACTCAAGAAATTTAAAGCTGAGTTTATCATAACTTAATGAAATTAATATTAGTAAATACATTTATTAGATGTGAAGAAACTAAAGTTAAAAGAAATTGAAATAACTTAAATGACTTAAATGAAATTAAATGAAGTCACCAAGAAGTAAGAGGCAGAATTATTATTTGGATATACTGAATATTGTATAATACACTATTTTATTTACTGTATTGTCTTTTGAATTGTCAGTGTTTTCTTAAGACACTGATTGGATTTGAAATATGCATCCTTAACATATTACAGCTTCTTTGACATCTATATAAAAACAACTTCCTATATAATATACTAATCATACAATAGTACACTTCCATTTCCCCCTTCAGGTCTTTGGGTTATTTTTATCATACATTTTATTTATACATTTTACAATCCCACCAAATATGCTGCAATTTTTTAATTGTAATTTTTTGAAAGAAAGACTTAAATAAGGATAAAATCTGACATATTTTTCCACATAACTCCTATTTCTATATGATATCTTTTATAGTCTGCCTGAAGGTTTTCTTTACACATTTAATGTACTGCAGATCTGTTGTTGATAAATATATTTAGCTTTCTTATGTCTAAAAAAGTATTTATTTTGTTTTCATTTTTGCAACATATTTTGCTGAATATGGAATTCCAGGTTGGCTGGTATTTATTGTTTTTCCTTAAGTGTTTTGACAAAGTTACTCTACTGTTCCAGAGAAGAAATCTGATTTCATTCTTACCTCTGCAATTATTTATTTATTTAGCATTACCTCCTCTCATGCTCAGCTTTTCTTAAGATTCTCTCATTATCACTTATTTTAATCAATATGAATGCAATGTATCCTGGTAGTTTAATTCATGTTTCTTGTTCTTTGGGTAGGGTGACTTTTTTAAATTAGTAGGTTTATGATTTACACCAGTTTGGAAAGATTTTGGTCACGATTATGGGAAAAATGCACTATACCTTGTGTACACTTTATCATGTTCTCACTTTAATCAGTAGCATCTTGAGTCTGCAGCTTCTACTGAATTAGGTTTACAAAGTTTTTCGTTCTCATCTGTTACTAAGAAAATCATTCATGGCATTCTGGATCAGAACGAGCAGACTATGTGAATCCAAAAGGTACCTATCTTAGAGCAGAAACTCTGAACCTGAGCACATCAAATGAGTGTCAGTAACTTTGTAACTACATTGGAAATAACATCAGTACTAAATTAATAAAAAAAAAAATCACCAGTTCAAGGGAGCTTCATTGACGGCAGCCTTACTTGGGAATTAGTGGTGGCACCAGTTTCATTATGGAAAGAGTCGAAAGTGTCCACCTGAGTTATTTGGCTTGAATATATCACTCCCATCTGCTCAGTTGGAAAATTTGGACAAATTCACTGAATTTCCTTATGACTGCATCTGCCTTAACCCAGGACCTCCATTTCCTTCATCATGGCACTTGCAATTTTTCCATCTCTAACATCTTTCTTTCTAATTTATCATACAGAGAACCAGCATTCCTGTGCCTTTTACAAATGCAGTTTGCATCATTACTTTCGTATAGAAATTTCCAGTGGTGCTTTTCTATCTCCAAGTCATGGCTCTACACTGTTTCTTCAACCTTTTAGATGCAGCTAAACTCTCACCCACCATGTGCCTAAAATTTGCTGCTGCTCTCCTGCATACATGGTCTTAGCGATGGTGGTTTCTGCCCCTGGTACCTGATCATTCTCAGCTCTACTCTGCAAATTCTATCAAGTTTTTAGGATCCACTTGACAAATGTTTTCTTCAGTAAAGTCTGCAGCATGTTTCTGGTTAAATCTCTCTCTCTCTCTTTTTTTTCTTTGTGTTGCACTTACGCGGCATTTTGTACCAATCATAGTTTGCTTTGTGTCCCCTTCTTGCCTACTTGATCACAAGCCCGTGGGTTGTGTCTTGTGAACCTCCCTGTCCCTCTCTGGTAGCACTCAGCACCACACCTTGTTCAGTGCAGAAGCTTAGAAATGCTTAATAGTAAAAATTAAAAGCAGGCTGTGACATCAAGTATACAAGGATAATTTTCCTGAATTGATCTGGAAACTAAAACTCTTCTCAAAATGATTTGCTAATATGCTTGAGATAAACCATCTTATGCACGAGCTAAAAGCACACTTAAATGATCTCTTTTAAAAAAATGTGGGAGGTGCTGTGGCTGGGAGTGTAGCTCAGTGGTAGAAAGCTAAAGGCCTGGCATGCTGAGGCCTTGGAGTCAGTCCTCAGAAATGAAACCGAAAATAAATTTAAGCGACATGTGTTGGGTATTTCTATGTCCCAGCTAATTGGAAAACTGGGGCTCACTTGAGTACAAAAGTTTGAGGACAAGCTGGACAGTATAGTGAGAACCCTATCTCAAAAAAGAAAAAAAATACAGAAAACAAAAAAAAATTATGGTTTAGAGCAAGCCAGGAAAAAAAGAGAAACAATTTCTTCAAATAATTAATTTCTTACTAAATTTATAGTGTTCTTGTTAGAACTGAATGTTCTAAAGGATACTAGAAAGAGACTGGAATTATCTCTGTTAAAACTATCTTGGCTTCTAGCTTCCAAAAGGCCTTTTAAATGCTCTCTATCGTGTGCCTGGGATGGTGCCTCCATAGGTGTCTTCTTCAGCGAGTTCCAGATACAGCTTGGCACCCAGCTTGACTTTGCCCAGGAGAAGTGCTGCGTAACCTCTGTTGGAAGCACTCCAGTTGGAGAGGGCTGTGTGTGAGAGAGATCCTTCAGACAGCACGTGTATCTTCATCGAAATTCTAAAGGCATGGGAGCTGCCACTCAAAGAGTTAACATCTGTGGAGAATAAAAAATGCAATGAAGAGGTTTCAGGCAAAGCATGGGGAGACTGATAAAATTATCAGTGAATTAAATTCAGACAGATGGCTTTGGAAAGGAATGAAGTACACAAACCTTATGTGGAGTATAATGACTCTCACTTTGACAGGGGCTTTGTCAACAGGGTAAGCCTTTTTTCTTTTTTTAATCTACATTTTAAAGCAGTTGGAGGTCAAATTCTCCTATTCTGAAGGCATCATTTAGTACTTAAAGCAACGAAAACAACAATGAGCTTAGACAGCAAAAGCAACCTGCATAGCTCCAGCCTCTCAAGTGCCCTGCCTAGGTGCACAGCTTGGTAGGAGGCACAGGGCAGATCAGTAGGCATCAGCATTCAGAAACTTCCCTCACTGTGCTCAGACTGGCTGCCCGTACCCGTGGGTCCTTGGCAGTTAAGATGGTTCATCCAAACAGATGCCAATCATTAGCTCTGCGTATAGCAGCAGGATGACACAAAGAGCCCTTAGCCATCCAAACAAAACAAAACAATTCCCAAACATCCCGGCCTCCAAACACTCACAGGATGAAAAATGCAGATCAACTAATGTCTTCTTTTTAATTATTTTAATGTTGAGAAATCACTGTAGGTTGTATTAAAAAGTAAAGCTCTTGAAAAGACTAGTGGATACTATCCCACATTTAGACAAAAACTGTGAGAAAATAATATGTGATACCTCAGAGTTTCTTTTTCCTCTGGCTTCTATTTTACCTTCTCTTATTTGGCTCCAGGGGCCCACTCTTTCAGGTGACGGGACCCTGTGTATTCATGCTTGAACGCTGATGGCCAGGCTGCTTCTCAGAGATGGACTTTGCCTTTGTTGCCGACCAGATGTTCGGTTTCTCCCTGGTAACAGTTTGCATTGTGGCACCTTATTATACGGTGCTCTCTGGAACTGGTGCCAGGGTAGGCTCCAAATCAGCTCAGAGCAGCACTGAATCAATGAGACAGCTGGCGGCCTCCCTGGGGAGGGAACATTTTTTTACCTTTTTGATTCATGCGGTCTTTGCTATTTCAGATCCAGGATGCCATGAATGATTTTTCTTAGCGACAGGTGAGAACAAAAAAGCTTTGTAAACCTAATTCAATAGAAGCTGGAGACTCGGTGTGCTATTGATTAAAAGCAGGAGACAATGAAGAGGAAGTGTACACACAGTCTCGTTGCATTTTCTCCATAATCGACTTCTGCGCTTCTCTCTGTGTTGGAGTTGTCAAGATTGCTGGAAGGAGAAGGTGGAAATAAAGAGAACTGTGTTTATTGACCTAGGATTAGAATTTAAATCATGTTTCTTAGATTGCGTGTTATCTATAACAGCAAGAAGATTACTCCTTTTTTCTTCCTTTTTTTTTGCCATAAAACTTACTGGCCTATTGCTAACTTAGCTAAAAATTCAAGGTTACTTTAATGGGCTTATTTACATTATCCAGAACTTGAGTATTTGACATGTGTTTATTTTTTAACATTATGAATCTGGCTGAGAATCATATATGTTTTACACTCCAGCAAAGGGTTACAACTTAGTTTGGGGCCTCTTCCTAGTGATAAAAATTTCAGCAGACTGTTTGAGTCAGCACAAACCATAGTCCCTGTCTGTCTCCTACTTCTCTATCAATGCAGGCCAGTTCTTGGACCATTTTAATCAGAGAGCCATTAGGAGAGGAGATGCTGAGATACCTGGGAGCTCCATTCCTGGTGTGGCTGAGAAGCATAGATGTGACAGTAGCAGAAGCCAGGGACCCCGCAGGGCAATGCCCCATCAATCATGGCAGACACATTGGCACCATGATGGATGATACCCAACACTGACCTTGGCGTTTTAGTCTTTGTCACATAAGCAACAGAATAAGTCAAAGCAGTGGGTCCACTCACCATTGCACCAGAGAGATAAGCTGTGACAGCAGCAGAACGAAAATGAACATTAGTGGAAAATGTAGTCCATATTTCTGAGCCAAGAGCAGCAACTATCTTATTGTTCAAACATTGAATGGGATGGGATATCTCAAAGAGAGAAAAAAAAATCAATGTCATCCATGTATCTCTGTAACAATATGGGTATTTCTTTCTTAACTAATGTATAACTTGGAAAGTAGAAGACCTTAGTTCAGATCTTAGGGTTCTGTAGACATAAAATGAGAACTGTTATGATTTAAATTTCTGTTAACTTGAGAAGTTAGTCTAACTAGTGAGCAAATCTTATGCAAAGTGAAGTATCAATCTCTTTTGCAATACATTGTCTCATCTACATGCAATTCAGCATGCAGTTGGCAACAGATGGCTTGGCTTGGGACTAGAAATAATTTAGTTTGGGATTCTTGATGAATTTCTTATGATTTGAGATTAATCTCCTGAGCAGTACTCCAAAGCTTTAAAGTTATATATGGTGCATTTCAGATCTCTTTCCTGGAGTTTATAGTTTCCTTTGTAGTCATAGAAAGCAAGGAGAAATTTTTAATAAGACTTTAGGAATGTGCAAGTGGACATTTGGAGGGCTTGGTGGCTCTAGAGAATTAAACTTTCTTTTCGTATGAATAGACTGAAGCAAAGTCCACTGATTTATTTTCTGAATAGTGAGGAGTTAGGCTGGGTATTAGTTTTAGCAGGGAAAAGAATTAGTAGGCCTCACCACATCCTTAAACATGTGGAACCTGTGAAAATTGTGTCATCTCATTCAGAATCAAAATTACACACACACACACACACACACACACTCACACACTCACCCTTGTGCCAGCCATGGATGATGAGGTGGTTTTAAAGCAAAGGAGACTCTATCACAGCACACGCTGTAAGCATTTTGAACTTCTAGGTGTGTGCACCTGCTGAAAACGCAGGTAGAACCAGGATGAACTTAGACCTGTATTGTATGTATCTTAGGTTTCCCATGAGGGGGAGATCTAGGCATGTCTCAAAGTCAACCAATCTTCATTCTTTTGAAGGTGATGTCAAGGAGGATGAACATTTCCTGTCAGATGTGACCTGATGATTGGAAACATTTTCTCTGACGCCACAAAGTCTTGCTTATGTTCTCTAGTTTGAGGATGGGAGTAGATGCTGAGAAGTCAGAACACTTGGGTGGGTTGTATATGGCTAAGCCAGTTACTCTATAGTGGGGGCAGATAAAGCCAAGGAAAAGAGCCCTGATTATTTTCTGAACACATTGCTCTCCCTTCTAGATGAAAACCTAAGGTGCTGCTAGACTAAAAACAGAATTACTTCTCTTGTTAATCTTACCTATTTGTGACTGCTGGAATTATAAAACATTGCTCTTTGGGTATAGGTATCATTCTGGGACCACTGCATGTTAACTCTATGTGTGTGTGCCAGGGGGGAAAGTTGCAGAGCAATTACTCAGCAATGCTGAGGAAAGAAGCAATTACTGGAACATATTTTTGCCCCACTTCTCTGAATGAGTTTCACTGGGGCACAAGGGAAGCATTAATTTGAGTACTTTTTTCAGAGGCTTAATTTAGTTTTTTCTTTCCTTTAATCAAGTGAGTCCAGTATTTTAGCTACAATCCCTAGGCTATAACAAACACAAAACATTTCATTTTCTAAAGCAGGGTGTGGGTTTTTCAACAGGGAACTGCATAAGTTACATGAAAATGGCGCTAAGGACTCTTCACAAAGAAGATGGAGTTTTGCTGGAACCAGCCAACGACCTTTTAAATGAATAGTCTGTAATGATCGGCCGCTACAGTAAGTGCTTGCATGTGCTTTTTTTGTGCAGTGTGTATCCAGAAATGAGGCATTGGATTCTGATTGCAGTCGTGCGTGCACAGCCCTCTTGCTGCCCACTCCTCCTCCTCAGATTTGCAGCAGTTTAGATGCAATGCAGAGTACTATGAAAAGTAGTGGGTGAGTCTCTGGGAGTATATTCCATTTCCACCCACTTTAAATGCCATTATGGAGAAGGACTCTTGACAATACATTCCACGTTCCTTTTTGTATCCAGATCACACTTTGGATTTAAAGACTGCAGTATTGTATTTCAGAAAGAGTTTATAGCATGAGACATTAAAATAAAGTGAATTGCCAAAGTACTTTTTAAAAAACTTAAAAATTTTGAAGTAACACTTTATCTCAAGTGTAGGCTTCCAGCTTGCTTAACCTCTAAGATTTCATATTGCTACTTTTGTCACTTGAAAGTATTTTTCTTCTGCTCCCTCTATTTCTCAATATTTCTAACAACAATCCTAAGAAAATACCTCAAGGTATTCATTTCCATTTCTAATGTCATCTGAAGCCAGGTTTTGTTTCCTCCTCTACTCAACTATTCCTTAGCCTCTGTGAAATTAATGTGAACATATAGTTTACTATTTTTTAGCGAAGATGTTTTCTAAAAGTTTGAGTATTTTTACAAATATGAACATATCACCCAGTTGAAATTATATCTTCATTACAGTATTAATTGTTACAATTCTGGATCAAATCACAAAATCTACTTAAAGAGAAGTGTCAGTTAAGTACAAATATTAAAAATTTTAAAAACATCATCAGAATAGTAGAGTGCAGTGTTGACAATAAAATAAAATGAAATATTAGAGGCTTTTGTATGCTAGGCCTCTTTTCAGTGCTTTAAAAGTATTAACCCATTCATTTCTCACACTATTCTTTGAGGTTAGTGCTGTTGCTATGCTTATTTTACAGAGTAAAAGGCTGAGGGTTCTGGTGTTGCTTCTCAGGCTTGTATAGCTAATAAGCAGAAGATCTTAAATTCAAGGCCAACGAGTATAATTGCAAATTCTGTAATTTTAAATCTCAATATTAATGATATTTTATTTTTTCTATTTTACTAGCTGAGGAACAGAAGAGGGGGAGTATGGAAGACAACTTTAGTAAAAACATTCAGAAGCTAAATTTGGCACACTGATAAATACTTTAGAAGTTGGTAATTTAGAAAAAATTGCTTCTGTTGAAGTCTAGAGAGTGATTGCTTTTTAATCAAGTTTTTTTTTTTACTTACAAGAGCACTAGAAAAAAGAGCATAAAGAAAGAGGCAAAAGGCAAGCAAATTTTTTTCTGTATGAGTTTGATAGGAATACAAAACAGAAGGAAATTAAGGGAATTTATGAGAAAAAAAGATTTGAAAAAATTAAACAGTGAGCATGAAAAGAAGAAAAGTAAGAAATTTCATCTTCCACCTAAGTTTTCTTATGGCTGATTGAAGAAGTCAGACAAAATAGTTTATAAGCATGAGCAAGACTGGTTGCCTCAAAGGTCCCTGAGGTGTGGTGGCTTCTGAGACAGCCTTGTGGCTGCTTAGCTAGGTCCCAGGGTTTGTAAGGGAAGCGAGGATTCAAATATATATGAGATGGATGTTCCTTTGTTGTCACACGAGGAACATCTTGTTATTGGTTGCTCCTTGTTATCCTTAATTTTTGAGTTCAATGTTTTTCCTTTAATTTAGAGTATATTGTAATATGTTGGTGTAGGAATATTGTATGTTGTGTCCAGAAAAATGGCATTTCTGCAGACAAAATCTTCACCTTGCCATTTGCTTTAGTTACATTCTTGTTGCTTGGACAAAATATACAACATTCACAACTTAAAGGAGGAGAGGATTATTCAGCTCATTCACAAGTTTGGTGTTTCAGAATGAAGGAAAGACTTGGCTGGCTGATTCTATTGCAGTCAAGAAATGAGGGAGAGGGAGAGTGAGAGAGAGAGAGAGAGACAGAGAGAGAGAGAGAGGGAGGGAGAGAGAGAGAGAGAGAGAGAGAGAGCCAGGAACAAGAATATACCCTTCCAGGTTATGCCCCATTGACTCACTTCCAACTAGGTCCCCTTCCTAATGGTGTGTTCAGTTAATGAACTCATCAATGGATGAGTTTCCTGATGAGAATAGCACTTTCATGGTCCTTCCAAATATATGAGACTTTTACTTTTAATTAGTGTATGTCTGCATTATGTAACAATCACACTCATCTTGGGGAATTGTTACATGTGCATATTGCATCTTAATAGTTTTTACTCCTTCTCCCATCCTCTCCTCTCTCTCCACGTCCCCTTCCCATCTCCCTGTTTTCTACTATCTCTCTTTTACTTTATTTTGCTTTTTCTTTATATTTTGGATCTCTCATAGTAAAGGAACCATACAATATTTAACCTCCTGCCAGATGCATGGGATTTTTTAGCTCTGAACCTTAGCACCATGGACTACCTCCTCATCAAGCACCTCTTCATTCAGCTGATCGCTAGTGGCGATCCCAATGTGTTGTTCATCCAATTGATGTTATTGAGTACATGCTATTCCGCATTCTGAATCTTGATTTTTTTTTTCTATAAGCAACTATTAGCTTGCAAAGTGTTCACTGTGTGATTCTATCAGCTCAGGAAGGTGACTTCTGCTGGAATCTTTTGTATTTTGCTACTACTGACCAGATGAGGGAGTAGCACAAAGTGGAGGAAGCGCATGAAAAGGCTCCGGTGGAATGTAAGCACTGTGGAGAAGTGAAGTGCTCAGCGCTTTGCATTAGGTAAGCAGAATTTCAGCAAGTCCAGTTCAGCAAATTTGCGTGATATTCTGGTAAGCCACTTCTCTTCTGCAGGCCACTCATTAATTTTCGGAAGCCTGACAGAATGGCTAAAAGGATGATCAATTTCAAGTGTCACTCCTGGCTTGTTTTTAGCCTTATGTAAAACGGATTCCTGACAAGTAGCCCTGTTGGTGCCCTCAAAATGTCTCCTATTATTAAATATGGGGCATAAGCTGAAATAATGAAGCTAGTGCTTTCTGTCACTGGAATGGTTAGTTTAGAAAATGATGAGATTAGTGTCTGTTACTGACCTTTAGAAGGGCCTGAGCATTCAACCCAGCAAACCCTCAGAGAGGGACACATCTCAGAGCTTCTTTGCTTAATGGCTTTCCATGGAACCTATGGGATATCTGAACTCGTTCCAAGTGATTGCATGACATTTACTTAGAAGGAAAAATCCTGTCTCTCCTCTTCCTCCTGTAGTTTTATTCTGATGTACTGCTTGAATATTGGTATAGTCAGGAATACAGCTCAGTGGCACAGTGCCTGACTGGCAAATGTGAGGTCATGAGTTTGATTCTCAGTACTAAAAAAAAAACAAGTACTGTACATAACTGTGTCATGGGGTCCCTTAGCTGCCCCAGAGGCAGTTGTAGGTAGCACTGTAGGTGTCACTCTGCTATAGCTGTAGTTTTTCCCCTGTTGGTTTTGCAATTCCTTTTTATCTTCTTGTCACCCACTTAGTTTTTCCTTCTTTTGTGGATAGCATTTTTCTCTCTCCCTTCTTCTCAGTAATGCATATCCTACATACATATTTAGGCCAAACTGTATACAATGCTTAGCCACTTTTATGTCTATTGGTGCTAAAGCTTTTGCTGATATTGGTCTCCGCTTATGTTCTAGCATTTGTTGAAATGACTTTATTACTAGTTTTCTTGCGGGAGAAGGAGAGAAAGTTATCACAGAATCCAGTTTTAGAATTTACATTACAATATGAAAAGCTCTATAAAAGATAGAGGTTTTAGGTCTGAACACTACATGGCCATGTGCCTGGACAAGTGGTGGCAAAGGGCAGCACCTGCCCACAGGGACCAGGCAGGTAGAGTAAGTATGTGGCACGGGCCTGGTAAGGATGGAGAAGAACAGGAGAGATTCCAGCCTGTGAAAAGGGGCCAGTTGCCGGCAGGTTCCAAAGCTGGTGCCCTTCAAGAATGTGATGGCACACACATTGCTTGATTTTGTGATAACTGATAAAAAGAGACTGCCTCAGAAAAGAAAGGAAAAATAAAACGCAAAAGAAACAAAAAGCACAGAAGAGAAAAATAAAAGTTGTCTGAAATATTGCAGGCATTTGTGACTTCTGCTATAAACACTATAAAATTCTGGAGACAAAGTATTTTGTGTTTTGTTACACTAGTTAATCTTAATGTTCACACAGTGCTCCGAGGGTGGACGTTTGAGCACAACCAATTTTTTAGATAAATGTTCATCCACTCAATTAAATCCTGGTAACTCTTCAGAATATGAAGTTCTGAACTTAGAATGGAGGCAATAAACTGATGAATGAAATGTCACCTGGTGCTGAAATGCAAAGAGCTATTAATTTATAAAGATAATTGGATTGGAATCCTCCTAAACCCAAATCTGAGTTATACCTTTAATTGCTTTTTTAGAAAATATCAGAGATCACTAGATGATATCTTTATGGTGATAGTTCTTAATAAAACATGTGGGAATTCAACAGAACCCTTTATTAAAATAGTGGTATTTGAAAGAATTATGTGTTAACAGGCTAACTTCATGGAATTGTCTCACAGGGTACTAGGAGAAAAATCATTTGTAAGGGGCTTTTAGAAATATAGCCTATATTTTAAATACATTAATATCCAAGAGTTTTATAGTGTGTTTTTCTAAATTTTGTCTTCTGAAATGTTTTTGTTTTCTGAATGCATTGTCTCCAATTCTTTGAACCAGCGAAGAATCATTTTCTATGTCTTAATAGAGCTGTCAGGCTGTTTACAATCATCTTGGCTTTCATCTCTTCCAGGAACAGACAGGCAGAGAGAAGGTTGGGAGACCTGTTCAGCAGGGCATTTCCCCTGGGGATGCAGAGTGATCACCTAGCCAAGTGGAAAAGCATGTTAGACAAAGTGACATGAACTGGGGGTACAAGGTCAGCCTGTCTGCACCTGAGTGGTGCTGAGAGTTGAAGGGTTGAGTACACTTTCATTCTGATCTATTTATTAGATAATTCACCTTCAAGGAGGGCCTCAGATCCAGGGTGTACTTTCTTTCATGCCATAACTTACGAGTCATAACTTACTCCAACAGACTTGTGAGTCATTTCAGTTTCCCTCGTACTGAGTTTCTTCAAGCTTTTATTTAGTGCCTTGCAAAGTTACACCTTGTTGAGTTTTCTTGGGAGTCCTGAGGACACTTGGGTACTTCAGTTTCTTGCTGATCTGTTAGGAAAAATTAGTCACAGCTTAATCTTTAATACTGAGGAGCATCAGAATGATAATCTGAGCATTAGAATTAAGTAGCACCCAGGAGCAGGGCTGAGTTGGAAGCAATAATTCCACACATCACATAGTATCCTCCAAGTAGCTGCTGACTCTGTGTTAGTGCCTTGCTCCTGTGGCAGCTCTGGGGGAGCCAGGCTGTGCAGGGAATCTGCAGTTTCTCCAGCTTGTGGCTGCTGCTGGCCATGAGCAAATACCTCTCAGAGTGGGCAGCTTTCACCTTCCTGGGCTCTGTCAGTCATGCCTGATGCCCAGTTAAGAGAGCAAACCATGTCTCACGATCAGCCCCTTTGCGTGTCCTTTGCCTGCTTTGCGTCAGGCTGTGGCCTGGCAGCAACTCGTTACCCACAATTCAAAACCAAGGCTCTGGCCCATTGTTTCCTGTACACATCTTATCTATGGCATTGCCTGGAGCCTCAGTGCCATGGTCAGGGTGCCATGGTGAGCCATACAGGAAGACAGGCCAGGAGGAGCACGGAACTAAGTCACCTGTCAAAGATTACATCTCTATGAGGCAATTCGCCGCTGTGCTTTGTTGTTGGGCTCTTGTTCTTCGCTATTCTCCTCCTATCTTCCTTCCTGAACAACTGCTTAGCCACATGTCTGCAAGTGAGAACCATGACAAATATGAGACAGGATTTTACTTCAAACGGCTTTAGGATGTAAAAGTTGGAGGCCAAAGGCAATGCCCATAGATGAATAGGATGGAAAAAGAGATCGCAAATAAATTGCCACAGGTACACCTCTTTGGGGAGATGGTGAAGAAATGATGGGCGTGGAAGAAACATTCGTAGGGCTCCTTTAAGGTTTTGCACAAGAGAAGAAATAATCTTTTATTTTAGGTATTGGTTTATTATTTTTGAAGCTGAATGATCCTGTCGTATGATTACTGTTGCTCTGAATGGTTCATCTCTCACTGTTTTCCTCACCAGCCATGGAAACCTACTTACCTTTACAGTACTGATTTCAGCAAAGCTGAACTCCTCTGCAGTAAAAAGTTAGGCCACCCTGACATGTGTGTGACATGTGTATTATTTATCCCTGCACCATCTGTCTATGAACAATGAGTTTGAACACAATGCACATTGCTCCGTAACAATCTCTTTGTTATATCTTTGCTTAGATAGGTAACGTTTTATGTAAATAAAGTCAGTAATTAATTTTTACAACCTTGGTAGCTTTCTGCAATTCTTTTCATCATCACCATTGTGTATAGAGTTAGCATAATATTAAACACTTTCTAATAATTTGCATTCTTAACCTGCTAACCTATTTCTAATCTGTGGCAGTTTAAAATTTTCTCCTTTGAAATCTTTCTTTTTCTCAAATTGGAAAACTTTATAATTAGGTGGAATGGCTATATCAGTAACATCAAAAAGAATTTCTTTAGACTTAATCCCTTACATTCTTTACACAGTGCCTTGCAAGTCATCTGAGAGAGCCTGGCCTAAAGGAATGGTAAAGGAATTGAGATGTGTTATGCGCAGTGCCAACTCCACAAAGGAAGTAGATGTTGTGTACTGCAAACATGTACTGATAAAAAGAATTTATGGTTTGGATGCAATTGTCTCAACAATTGTAGTCATAATTTGTGCCCATAGGTTACAGAATTTTGTAGTAGTTTCAGTTCATTTGTATTTTTACTCTTGCCTGGTAACATCTATTTTATTTTCTGGTTGTGGTTATGGGTTCACTAGAACCTGTATGAGAATTTAACTTTTCTTCTTTGTAAGGACAATAAAAACCTGACAGATGAGAATCTTAAGCAGTCTCTTTATATTGTCCTATTTTCCAACCGTGCAGTGGTATATGTCGTCTCATTTGAGTTTTATGATTCATACAAAAAAAAGATATAAGTTTGCATTCCTAAAGTCAGGCAAATAAGCCAATAAGGTGGGTACTTTACACACTATGCTTTCTCATTTCTTGTTGTGGGGGACTTTAGACAATTTCCAGGTAGTACAATTTTTATATTTTGGTCTGGAAACACAAACATATCTCTGTGTTCCTTGTTTCTTAGTGGCACAAGTGGCACATCTGGCATCTAAATCTGTGTCTGTCCTTTGCTTTATTTTGTAAATGGTGGAGATTTCCTGTCACTGATCATTTGGCATTGTTTTGTGAACAAGGATCTTTCCACTAGTTATGAAAAGTATCCTCAAAGACAAATTGAATATTTTCCATGAACAGCAGGAGAGTTTTCTCCCTGCACAGAAAAGATCTAGTTAGCTTATGTTATTAACAGAACTTATCCATTAATGTATCACTTTTTCACAGTGCATCATCTGAAATGCTACTCACATGGTAAGGGTACCATCAGGAAATAATGTGATCAAGTCTCCCATAACATGCTGGGACCAGCCTATAGGCAAAAGTTTTAGACAATGTATTTAAACCTCTTTACATTTCTTTTAGTTTAATTTAGCAGTTTAGAATTTCTTAGAATTTGATATTTGCCCCTTCAAGATCTTCTGAATGTCATACATTGGAAATACATTGAACTTTTACAGGTCAGACATTACAGAATAATGTACATGTTTGTTGCTGGTAAATATTATTGAAGGACCAGAAAGTGGAATTAAAATAAAAGTGAATTAATGGACATGAGTTGATGTGTTCATTTCCGTATCTGTCTAAAGGTGCATATTCTAGAATCAGACCCTAGAATGGGGATTCATATGTAAGTAATTAGCTAAGGAAACGCTCTCTGGACAAACATAAATGAGTGAGAAACCAAGAATATGATTCCGGGCTGTGTCTGGAGGACGTTAGCTTTGATCTGACTCCTGATGGAAGCACCTGAGCAAGAAGGCACCTGGGTGTTCCTGCCCAGGCTCCATCAGTCCTTGGCTACGTTGGCTACGTTGGCTGAGGGCAAAGCCACCAGCTCTAAGCAGAGGCTGTCTTCTGTGGAAGTGGCATCTGCTGAAAGTTAAGGGACACTGAAGCCATAAGAGGTACAAGATACAACCAAGGGGATTTGAAGGCAACTGACCAGAGCACCACATTCACTGTGATGTGACTCCAGGCAAACTGGTTTTGGCTTCAGATTATCACCTCAGGATGTTTTTTCAAAGGCTAATCTTTTCTTACTTAGGTAAGGCTACTTGAATCCTTGTTCCTGAATAGGAAACTTGAACACTATATTGAAGTGATATTCTAGAGCCCACTCTAAACTACTTGAGCTATTTGTGTATGTCCTAACTCCTCGCTCAATGATGCATTAGTAGCTTGAAATGAGCTACTGTGGGAGTATCTCCACATTTACACTTGAAAATCCACACTCACTAGAGGGTGTGGGAGGGACCCAGTTGTTAACAATTGTCATGATATGATTCTAGTATGTCTGAATCTGTTTCTGTTCTTAGAACACCACCGGCTGCATAAATGTATTAATGATAGAAATGTATTTCTCACAGTCCAGAGATTGGAAGTGCAAGGTCAATGTGCCAGCAGGTTTAGGGTCCAATGAAGGCTCCTTTCCGCTCCACAATTACACCTGAATGGTGAATCTTCCCCCCAAAATGGGCCCTATATCCTCACATGGTGAAGGGTCAGAAAGGAACTCTTGAACCAACTCTCTCAAAATATTTCATCCATGAGGGAATCCTATGAGTAAATGATCTCTAAAGGCCTTCATATTAATACTGTCATTTTGCTGATTAAGTTGCAACATGAATTTTGGGGGAAACATTTAGAACACTGCAGATGCTCATTAAAAATTTTAACAGAAACAATGACATTAAAAATGCACTTCTATTTCACTGAATACAGTAAATAATGTTTACATTGAAAAGATATGTGAAACATTTTGTCATCAAGAGTTATTAGTCAAATGTGCTTCTGAAAACAATAGTCTCTTAAATGTATGAAACATATATACCAAAATTCTGCCCAACTAAACCAAACTGACAGCATAGCAATAAAAATAGTGAAAAGAAGATTTTTAGTTGTTCTGAGATAGATGTTGCCAATGTTAGGCAAAAGTAATCAACATGTAGAGTTCAGTTACCATTCTTCTTTTATTTCTTTTCCACAAATGCCTAGTTAATTGCATTATAATTCATATCTTAGAGATTATTTCTCTCATAGGCAAGTATAAAATGTTTTATTGGGAGGAGTCAACACATAAACATGGAATAGTCTCCTTTTCTCTTTTCTTTCTTTCTCTTTCTTTCTTGCTTGCTTGAACATTATTAAGGAAACAAGCTTAAAAAATTCTAGAATTTCTAATGAGTGTTTTCAAGAAACACAGCAATCCTCAAAATGAAACAAAACAAAACAAAACAAAACAACAAATCTCTTTTCAAGCATAATAGCATGAAGCTCCATTTGAGGCCTGGGAGGGCTGTGTCAGCTCCTTTGTCAGCCCTGATGTGCCAAGACCAGTGCCCAGGCTGATGGATCACAAAGGGAAAACTCTAGAAAGATTGCTGTTTGCCTTTCTCCTATTCCAGAAACAAAATATTCTGAATTTGATAGCTAACGTTTTGAAAGCCCAAGTGTGGTACTAGAATGATGCCTTGTGTGGAGCTTAAGTTTAATTATTACAAATTGACTGTCATGGAACTGCCTCAGGGATTAGTAAAGCACAGTTCTGAGTGTGCCTGAGTGAGGCAGGGAGATGTGACCATCTGTACTATCTATATATGGTCCCTGGCCCTCTTCTTTGTGGCACCATTTTCCCTTGCATCCTTTCCCAGGTGCCATGAACTAAGCGACTTCACCCCATCACACCCTTCTGTCATGACGTTCCTGCCTTGGAGTCTGCTAATCAGGGCTGAGTCCCTTGAAACTGTAGCAAAATTAAAGCTCTCCTCCATGTTTTTGATTTAGCACATATGTACAGTACATAATGCTTGCATTCTTGTGGGAAGGTGGTACAGGTGCATATACATTCTAATTCCTTTTTCATTCCCTTTTGCTTCCCTCCCCTTTTCTTTCTTGTACATGTTTACAGAGTGCAGTGTTTACCTTCCTTGTGTAGAGTTGGCACATGTATGTAACACTTCCTAGTTTCTTCTTTTCATCCCTTATTCCTTCTTTCCTTTTCTTCCCCTCCCCTGTCTCTCTCTTTGTCAGTCTCTGTCTCTCTCTCTGTCTATCTTTGTCTCTCTCTTTTGGTACCAGGGATCAAACTCATGACCTTACACTTGCCAGGCACTGTGCTGCTGAGCTGTATCCCTAGCCCCTCTACTTCCATCTCTTGTTCCTCTTCTCCTTTGAGACTCTCCTTTCAAATTGTAGGTGTTGAGTATTATATCTCAGTGATGGAAAAGCTGACTAATACATTCTACCTCTGAAAAAATTCCTACCTGAAACCTATGGATATGTTATTTTACATGGCAAAAGGGATTCTGTAGTTGTAAACTCAAGTCCTGACATGGGAAGAATATCTTGGATTGCTTGCTTGGCTCGGTGGAATCACAAGGGTCCTTGAAAGAGGAAGACCAGAGAGTCAGAGTCAAAGACAAAAAGCGTGACAGTAGAAACAGAAGTCTGAGTGCTGTGAGGAAGGGATCTGAAGCACAGGAGAGCAGCTGGCCTCTAGAAGTTGGACATGCAAGGAAAGGATTCCCTGCTGACACCTCTGGCAGCTCGTTTAGCCTTTTACTTTTTCATGATGCTTGGGATCAAATCCAGAGACGCATGCATGTTAAGCAAGCCTTCTGCCAGCAAGTTACATCCCCAGACCTATTTTATTTATTTTATTTTTTTCAACTTTTATCTTTTTTATTTTAAAGAGAATAAAACAAAACAAAACAGAACAAAGCAAATCAAAATAGAACAATGCAAGCAACATAGGACCTCAAAACAAGACAACAGGAAATCAACAGTGGCTTCCATAATGTCTCTTGTTTTCTTCGAAATAGTGGTCCATATCTTCACACACAACAATAGCAAACATAGCAAAATAGTATAAAACCAATGAAAAGAATGAAAGCATTATAGGACTTCAACACCAGATAATAGGAAATGAACAATGGTTTCTATAATGTCTCGTTTTCTTCAAAACAGTTGTCCTTACTATCACACATAATAAAATCAAACAAAACACAACACAACAGAACAGAACCAATTAAACAAATGAATGAAAACATTATAGGACTTCAAAACAAGATAATAAGAAACCAACGATGAATACCATAATACATCCCATTATGTTCAAAACAGCTGCCCATACCATCAGACAGGAAAATCTAACAAAATAAGACAGAACAAAACCAAACCCAACAAAATCGTGAAAACAATGCAAGAGTTTAAGCCAAGACAGTAAGAAATTAACAGTGTAACTACCTTCTTCTCCCAGGTGTTTCCTCCCCTATCACTTTTATAATATACATTGTGCTTTTTTGCTCCAACTCCTTCTGTTTTTTCTGCTAGGGTTCACCCGTACAAGTTCGAACTGTCTCATCCATGAACATAATCTCCAGTGGCATCCATTTACCTACAAAAGCCTCAAGATTAGTCTACTTTATAGTTGGGTAGCTTTCCATGTTACAAAAATACCGTGTCTTTCTTATCCATTCTGTGGTTGATGGGCAAGTTACCCTTGCTTTTTTTCTGATCTCCTGTTGTATGGAACAATTGTTTTCTCTCCTTTGATTTTCAGTCTATAAATTTCCTTTCAAGTTTAATGTGTTTCTTTTTTAAAAATTTTTTAATTAATTTGAAGGCAGTAAAATACAACAGAACAGGATGGAATAAAGCCAATTGAGACAGTGTAGTGAAATTGGTACAGAACTTCATTGCAGGTTGCCAGGATAACAGTAATAGGTACCATAGCATATCTCGTTATCTTCACAATAGTTGTTCCTTCAATCAGGTATAGAAAAATGAAAGGAAATACAGAATATTATAGAACTTATCAAAAAAGAATATTGAATAGGGCAATACCATTAATCAGGAAAAAGCAAATGGTAAAAATATTTGCCTTCAAAGAGATGGTAGAAGGAAATCCCCTTATTTGCTATACTACATGTGGTCAACCTCCCAAGAGAGGCTCAGATCTCTGGCTCCAACTTGCTAACAGGGGTGGGGTTTGGGGTGGGGTGGGATGTTTGATTCTTGGCCCGCGTGCCAGTAGACTCACAGCCTCTTACCAGGGCAGCAGGCTGATTGCTAGGTTTCCCAGTGCTCTAAGTTCCAACATGGTGTGGATCTCAGGAGACACTGCTGCTTCTCACCCTGGGGTGGCTGCACCCCGGACTTATTTTAAATTTTTAATGTTTAGAAGTGTAAGATGATACATCTGTATTATTTTATGCACTAAGTTTGTGTTAATTTCCTATGGCAGCAATAGAAAACTAATATTCCCTGGTTTAGGCTCTAGTCTCTCATTTGAAGTTACTTCTTATACTTACTTTTTCATGGTGCTGTTTAGGGATTTCCATAAACAGCACAGGCAGAATTATAAAACAGCTATGGAGAGAAATGCTATATGTGGCTTTTAATGAACTCAAAGAACTTTTCTGTAGTTATTCATTTATCCTAACAGATATTATTTTTATTAGAAAAGGCTTTAGCTCAGCACATAAAACATTAAAAATCCATAATATATGGAGTCTTCTTAAATTTTATCTTCATGCTAACTTGATTTTTGCAAGGTATGCATTTTATATTATAAATGAATTAGTTATTCATTATAGAAAATTGGAAGTAGACAGGAGGAAAAAGAAAAAGTATCCATTTTCCATTATCAGAGAATCATTAACTATTTTGATATATTTCCTTTCAGCATTTTCTATCAAGTTTTTGTATTTCTTATACTCATTTATGTACATAACCTTTGGCATCTTGCTATTTTACCTAATATTTTGCAAATATTTGGTTCATAATTGTGAATTTATTGTAAATGTAATTTTTTTGCTCTCAAATTTTGATTATACAAATGTAAGAAATCAACCATGTCTAACATAATCAGGAAGGTATTGTAATGATAGGGTATTCAGGAAGCTTCTGGAACTGATGGAAAGACTGAGGAATTAGGGGAGATAAGATGTAGCCAAAATCACAAAAAGATTAGGATTCTGGTCATGAAGGTCTTATTTTGGAATATGCTGTCCTTTAATATTGCCTCCAATACACAATGAGCCTATTAAGCAGTGTGCCTTTCTTTGTGGCTTAAAAATTTACCTTTCACTTAGGCAAGAATATTTCAATATTTGACACCTATAAAATTCCTTGAGGTGACTCTATAGGTTTATGGGATTTATCTGCCACTTGGGTATGCAGTTATCTTTCTAATGTTTCTAGGGTAACATATCTTGATTTCCTGATCCTGTCAGTATAATATCATTCATACAAGGGACTACCATTATGTCTTGTGGAAGGTTGTGATGTTTATGGACTAAATTGTAATATGGAATTAGAAATTTCGTATTTAGTTAAGATAGTAAGATATATTACACTCCTCCAGATGGCAGCATCATGCTTCTTGTCCTTTCTGCTTTTAAATGAATAGGGAAAGAAAAAATTGTTTATATTAAAATTCATATAGCACATGCCAAGGTCTGTGTAGTTCATACACCTAAAATGGTACTTTAAAGTAAAATACTCAACTAATGAAGCTAAAATGTAATCACTAACTTAAGTTCTCTAAGGCCCACATTTTGTTTTTCCAAATCCATTTTATTTCAAGGATAAAAAGAAAGAAAAGAAAAAGGAAGAAGAAGAAGGAGGAGGAGGAGGAGGAGGAGAAAAACTACAATAAAATTTCAAAACACATCAGTCAGGGGGCAACGATGGTACACACACTGTACATGACCTACAGCTACCAGCTACAGCTACCAGCATGAATAATTAAATGGAGCCGTGTATTTGTTTGTTCTACAAATATATATCAAGTGTCAAGAATGTGTTCTATTGTAGACCTTTGAGATGCTAGTGGACAAAATGAAGGTTCGTGCCATTGCATAGTTTATATTCTAAAAATTGTCTCCTATACCTGTTTTTAGGTTTGGAGGAAGGTATTAATCCTCGGGATTTACGATTTTGGTGGAAAGGAAGTCCCAGGAACTTGCAGATGGCCCTTCCTGCTGTCACAGCACTCATTGTATTCTCTTGTCCTTGGTGAAGGTGGTGTCATCCCAAGAGACAATTTAGAAATTTGTAATTCTATTTTTGATTGCTACAATTGATCAGTGTCACTGGACTTAGAGGACAAGGATCTAGGATGCCATATGAAAGACAGACTCATGCAAGAGATTTGTTCTACATTGGCACAAATTGCAAATGAGACTCCAGGTATAACACTCTACTGGCTCTGTCTTTCACAAAAATATTAATTAGCTTTGTATAGTTTTGGTTCTTTTTGAATTTCAAAGAGTAGGAATGCCATGTAAATTGGAAATGCATTTTCCTCTGAAAATTTTCAAGTACTTGCATTCCCAAGATAACACAAGTATATCAGGCTTTACTGGTAAGCTACAGCATTTACAGTGACTGGGACATTATGATTGATCCACTATGACTTCTAAGACAATTAGGTATAAGCATTTTCTTTTAATGTTATTGTGCATTAACTTCATTTTATTTCTGCTTCATATTATTGGTAGGGCATTTTATTGTCATTTTAAACTTATGGGTACAGATCTTAAATTATCTGTGACTCTTATTTAAGAAAAGTAAGGCACATATTAGAAAATATCTGAACTCTTGGGTCTTACTGGCTTAAGAGTCTCCCATTGACTCCACAAATCAAGGAACATGGGAATAAATTCTACCAGCTGATGAGCTGGCAGCAGTATTCTATGAAATGAGCAAATAACCTGTAGGTATGTTTGGGGAGTTTCATCAAGACTACATTTTTGAGGGGAAGGGACCTCGAGATCGAACCGAGGACCTTGTACACCCTGAGCATGCACTCTACCACTGAGTCACACTCCCAGACCTGTGATGTGCTCTTGATTCAGTATTTTTGGTATTCATCAACAGACCTACATCTGCCCCTCTCTAATAGGATGCAGGGGTGCTGTGGGTGCCCAGGATTTAAAATTAGCTTCAGCATGTGACTATAAGTACCCAAAGCCACAGGCTCTTTTTAAAGGCTGGCAAAAGATTCACAGCAGACATGTGTGTTGTCACGAAGTCCTTTGCAAGGATCCACTATTCTCCTTCAGTTAAGAAGTTCTTCCTCTGTGAGATGCTGTGATTGCTGTCACCTGTGATTCACACTGGGCCTCTTTTTACCAGTTATGAGACTTAGTTACAGAAGCCAAAAAGTACTTTGGTGATCTGCTCATTTATTTTGGTGCTGTTCTCATCTCTGTCAATTATCCTTTGTTGAAGAGTCCAATTTTCACCCTGACCCCTTTTTATTTTTCTGGTAGCTACACCCATTTTGGGGGCAGGCAGTTCACAGAGGACCCTGAGCCTCTGTTGCCCCAGGATTCTCCCATCATTAAGGATGAGAGAGCCCACATAACCACAGTGTTTGTCACCAGCAACCTGGTTTTAAACTAAGGGAAGAGTCATTTAAGTGCTTTTCAGAGAAAACAGTATGCCCTTCACCATTGTGTTTCTCAAAGTTGTGAACCAAGAGTCAGATCTCCTTGAAGGAGACATAACGGGTGGTAGATGAGTTGTGTGTGATGAATCCATTCTAGTATTCCTATTCCATGGGCTCTTTGAAAGTATCCTTGTGTATTGTACAAAGAGTTTCCCCCCTGAATCGCAACTTAATTTACTATTGTCCCCTTTTATATCTAGGTTTCTGGAAAGCTATCCAAATGCTAATTAAAACCAGTATAGCTGATTGAATTACTTACATCCAGTATCTCTGGGGAACGTAATCATTGAGCACATTGCTTGAGCATTTCAGAACTTATCTCCACATATATTCTCCAAATCTCTCACATGTAGAGTTGGTAGAGCCTAGAAATTCTTCTGGTGTATAGGCCTTCTGCTCTTCAGGTGTTATCCCTTTTAAATGTTCTTCCCAAAAGACAATCAGAGATCTCATTATAGCTATAGGACTAGAGATGGAGAGAGGTGAAAGGTAAAATGAATTGACTTTCTCTAACAAAGCAGCTTCTTCATGTGAGGTTATTATTAGAGGGTCTTCAATTACAGTGAGGAAAGTTTCATTAGATGAGTGGATGAGTTTCCATCCACTCATCTAATGAAAGAGGAGGCAAGCTCCTTGTTATCTCTTTATATTGAGGCACTAGTCACATCAGGAGGTCCATACCTTCATGACTTTATCTAAATCTAGTCATCTCTCAAAGGTCCTATCTCCAATTATCATCACAAGTTAAAATGTGCTAAGTGCAGGGAGCCAGTTGAAGCCAGAGATTGATCACATGTGTGGGGCTAAAGCACACTAGCCCTCGAAACACAGAGAGCCCAAAATAAGCCATGTAAACAAGTTGTTCCAGTGCTAAGAAGGCAAGGGGCCCAGGCCAGTCAGGCAAACAAGTTGCTAGGCAGTGGGGTTCAAATTGACATTCTTCTTGATATAGTGCTTGAGCAGTTCCTTCTTTCCCAACAGGAGGTCCTTGATTTTTGTCTCTTCTTTATTTTCTAATCCTCCCACTATCCTTCCCCTCAGGAACATCTAGAGCTGCGGCTGATAGCTACAGTTAAGAGTTAAAAGGAGTTAGAAGTGTTGTAACAGTTCTCCAAATCTTCTCATATATATTTTTCAGTTTGATCTGCTATAATAATAAAACCTATACATTGAGTGGCATGAATCATAAAGTGAATTTCTCATAGTTCTTGATGCTACAAAGTTCAAAACTAAGGAGCTGAATGATGATTTGGTTTCCTGTTGATGAGCTTTTTCCTGGCTTGCAGATGACTATTTTTTCTCTGTATCGTCATGGAAAATAGGGAAAGAGGAGGCAAGCTCCTTGTTATCTCTTTATATTGAGGCACTAGTCACATCAGGAGGTCCATACCTTCATGACTTTATCTAAATCTAGTCATCTCTCAAAGGTCCTATCTCCAATTATCATCACAAACATGGGCAGGGTTTTAAGATATAAATTTTTAGAGAGATATTAATTAGTATATAATATCATATATCCTCAAAATGCAGTAATTCTCAGTTACTTCTTGGTTGATATCCGTTATGATATATCTCAAGGTCTCAAGTCTTCTCAATCCCCATTTGAAGGGTGACTGAATCATGGTGGCACTATAGTGGAATCTGATGTTAGGAGGTGGAGCCTGGCTGGAGCAAGCAAATCTCTGGGAGAGGGCCCTAAATAACAAAATCCCTCTTCCCAGTTTCTTCTGCTTGCTGGCTGCCACAGCATGAGCAGCTTTTCCTCCACGGTGTCCCTCTGCGATGCCAGCCTGCCTTGGAGCCAGTGAACTCTGGACTGAAATGTAGGCTAAAGTATAGCTCTCCCTTTTCAGTTGTGGGTGTTGGGTAATATGTCCCAGTGCTGAGAAAGTCACAAGAAAATATACTAATTTTTTTCACAGGGTGAAAATATAGATTCTGAAAGATACTGTGGTTCATTAATTTATGGGATAAATATCTTTAATTATTGTTAATTTCTCACTATCTTCCAGGTCTTTGTGTCACCACCTAAATACTCAAGACTCCAGGTACATGTCTGAATCTAGGCTGCAGGCACATGCCAAGGTTGTTGTTGTTGTTGTTGGTGGTGGTGGTGGTGGGGTGTGTGTGTACCCCTGCATATAGATGTTCATGTGCTGGGGATCAAACTCAGGGACTCCCTCCCACTTATGCGTAAAGTGCTCTGCCGCTGAGCTCAGCCCCACCCTCCAACTTGTTTTCTACTGTGGGAGGTGCAGCTCTGAATTCATTACCTACTGGGTTATCCTTAAATCAGATGTTCAGTTTCTAGGTAACCACCACCACGAAAACAAAAAACAAACAAAAAAGCTCCCACCATTCACTTTAAAGATGTTTAGATTTTTATTTTTATTTTCTTGTTTTGAAAAGAATAAAACCAAATAAGAAAAAAACCCAACAAAATGGGGTCATTCAAAAAGAAAGGATGGACA
Source organism: Dolichotis patagonum (assembly GCA_004027295.1). Taxonomy (NCBI): domain Eukaryota; kingdom Metazoa; phylum Chordata; class Mammalia; order Rodentia; family Caviidae; genus Dolichotis; species Dolichotis patagonum. Next base: position 100,130 of record PVJX010003745.1, read on the forward strand.
TAGTACATAATTTAAAACCACAATACAAGGTGATCTACAATGGTTACCGTGATGTCTCTTGTTATCTTAGGTAGAATTGCCCATATCATCAGGTACAATAAAATTGAACATAGCAATATGGAACCAAATCAATAAAAACAAAACATTGGAGACATTATAGGGCTTCAAAGGAAGATAATAGTCAAACCAGAATGGGTATCATAGTGAATCTTGTTGTCTTTAGAATAGTTGTCTATACTCTCAGACTCAATACTGTCAAACATAACAGATTTGAATAAAATCAGTCAAGACAAGACAGCGATCAAACAAGACAGATTCAAATAACATCAGTTAAAATAAGGCAGTGAAAGCAATACAAGGTCTCAGATTAAGTTAATAGGAAGTTAAAAATGGTTACCATAGTATACCCTGCTATCTTTGAAATAGCTGTCTATGCCCTTAAATCTAGTACAAGTAGACAAACTGGAACACAATATAACCAAACTAAACAGAAGGATGAAAGCAATATGGGTTTCAAATCATGGTACAAGATTATTAATGTTCTCTGCCTTTCCTATTCAGACAATTCCTCCCCTTTCACTTTCTCAGGGTGTACTGCACATTTTGTATCCCACTAACTCCTTTAGATTTTAGGTTAGGGACGCAACCTGCTATTTACTGAAGTGGTTCTGAACCTTTTTACCCCTGAGCTTGGTTTCAAGTTGTATCCATTTACTTACAAGAACATCAGGGTTTTCCTTCCTTATAGCTGAGTAGTTCTCCAATGTATAAAAGTGTTATGTCTTTCCAACCAATCTGCAGCTGGTGGGTGAGCTACCCCCACTTGTTTCTGTTTCCCTGTCACATAGAGCATTATTTTCTCGTCTTTAACTTTCAGTCCATAAACCCTCTCTCAGGTTAAATATATTTCTTATATAGAGCATCTTGACGGACCCTAACTCCTGGTCCACTCTGTTTGTGTTTCTTTTTATTAGTGTATCAAGGCCATCCATGTTAGTGATTATGGCCAACCTTCTCTGCCATGCTATTCTTCTGCTGTTGATTGTCTACTTTCCCCCTTCATTCCACTGTCTGCCCCGTTCAGTAAGCCTCCTCTGTCACTGTTCTTGAAACCATGGTCTTTTTTTCTCTCTCTCTGTAGAACGTCCTTCAGTATTTTTTGTAGGGTTGGATTGGTGGTCACCAACTTCCCCAGTTCCTCTTTGTCTTGGAAGCATCTCGTTTCTCCATTAATTTTGAGAGATAGTTTTGCAAGGTACATCAATCTGTTTTGGAGGTTATTTTCTTTCAGGGCTTGGAATACTTTGCTCCAAGCTCTTCTTGATTTGATTGTTTGTGTTGAAAAATCTGTCGTGATTCTGATGGGTTTTTCTTTATAGGTGATCCATTTCTTTTCTCTGACAGCTTTTAATATTCTGTTCTTGTGCTGAATTTCTGTGATCTTGATTATTATATGTCTAGGTGTAGCTCTATTTTGGCTATAGCTGGCTAGAGTTCTGTATGCCTCATATATCTGGATATCATTTCCTTTTCCTGTGCTTGGGAAGTTTTCTTTAATTATTTCTGTAAATAAAATTTGTATTTCATTTGTGTTTACCCTTGCTTCTTCACTCACATTTTTTACTCTTAAGTTATATATCCTCTTGTCATCTTCTTGCCTTTGTACTGTTACTTTCTGATTCCTTGTTATTTTTAAGAGATCTTTCCATTCAGAATCACATGTTGCAAACCTGTCTTCAAGGTTTGATAGTCTATCTTTAGTTTCTTTCAAGCAGTTTTGCCAGCTTTCAATGGAGTTTTTAATTTCCTGGTAGTCTCTTTGAATCTGTTTCATACATTCCAGATTTTTAAAATATTCTTCATTGAAAGTGTCTCTCCTTTTTATATGCTCCTCCATTCTTCTACCTGTATTTTCTTGAGAGGTACTTAGCATTTCTTTTATTATTTTTCTTATATCTTCCTTTACTTGTATTAGAATTTCTGTTTTTAGTTCTTTTATAATGTCATGAAGATAATTCTTTATGTCAGATGCTGCTTTTTCAGGCACTGCAGGCATGCAACCCCCAGTCTCTTCTATATTTACCTCTCCTGGGCCAGTATTGTTTGGTTGGAGGCTGTAGACTTCCATTTGTTTCTTCCTCTTGTCATGTTTCTGGTTTCTTCCAGATGAGTGGATAACGGGGGTCCCCTGACACTTCCTGGATTGGCTACGATTAGTCTGAAGCATATTGGCTAGAGATTGCTGCCCTCCCCAGTCTTCTGATGACCACTGAAGTACAAGCAGGGGTGGGGCAGGCTGGCCCCTCCCTTCTGAGTTGGTCAACCACTGGGTGTCTTCACCACATTAATACAGATCTCTGAGCTGAGTGGTGTTCTCCGATCCACTGCTCCCCTCTATGACCACATCCTTCTGCTGAGGCCCTCAGGCTCATCGACCCACAACTTTACCACGACCGCACATCTTCGGATTCCAGCAGCATTTCATACACAATGGGGCCATCTCAGGTGAGAGTGCATCTGGTTACAGACTTCCATCTGTAATTTTCTTTTCTTTTTTTTCTTTCTTTTTTTGTTTTTCCCTTTTGTTTCTTCCTGGGTCAAGAGGATATATCTCCTTCTGTCTGGTCTTCTCCAGGATGTTTTATTCCAGTATCTGAGCTGTTTCTCTCAGAGAGGCTCTTTATTTTGCTGCTTAGTGATCTGCCATCTTCTTGGTCTCCTGCTTAAATTTTTAAAAAATTTTTTTCTTACCATTCTGAATGACACTCCAATAATGAAGTTTCATTTAGTTTTAGAATAGATTCTCAGAAAAGAAGTCTTGAGGTCAAAGGTTACTTAAGAATTTTTTTAGGATGTGATACAAACTGTCAAATTGCTTTTTAAAGTTTTTGTACCAAGATATTCTGACAGTGTTTATGTGTTCTCATTTCACTGCATCCTTACTCCCATTGACCTAAGATATTTGTCAGTAGTTCATTATTGATTCTCAAAAATACCAACTTGTTTGTTTTTCTAAAGGAGAATCAAATGCTGACATTTCCCCATTGCTTTCTTGAGTTTTTTGCTTTTTTTTAATCAAATCTTTTGCATGCATATAAGTAATGGGAAGGGCATGGTATCACTTCTGTGACATTCCTGTCTCAGGTACATACCCTTCAATTTCATCATGAGGGAAAGTCAGACCCGTCCTAGATGTTCTTCCAAAATGGTTTTCAAAAGTGTGAAGGTAAAAAAGACTCAGAAACTGTCCCTCACTGATGTAGACAAAGGAGATGAGACAACTCAATGCAAAGTGGGATCCTGAGCTGAGTCCTGGACCAGAAAAGGCCGTTGGTGGAAAAAGTTTTGCTATTGGAATAACCTCCTAGATTAGTTTATAATTTAATATACCATTGATTTTCATTTTCTGGCTTTGATAATTGCACTAAAATTATAGGAGATACTAACATCAGAGAAAGCTGGGTGCAGGATTTCCAGTACCTTTTTCTTTTTTCTTTTTTAATAAGCCTAGCTTTTTAAATTAACTTGAAAAGCACAGTTTTGATTCACTGGTAAAGTACGTGGCTATTATGCATGAAGGTCTCCCTACATTCAGTCTCCAGCACTGCGGACAAAAAAACAAAAACAAAAGCAAAACAAAGTTTGTAGTACTTTTTTATGCTTTTGTGTTTTATTTATAAATAGTAAAAAAAAAATAAACAGGAAAAGTTTATGTAGAAATCCAGGTCTTATTTCTGCTCTCCATTTTATTTTTTTCATTACAATTAACTCTTCAAAGGATGATAACAGAATGTTTTAAATGACATTTTCTTCACTCTTCACCCAAGACAGACACAGCCAACCACTGTAGACTCTTTCTGCTTGAACCTATTTCCTACAAGCGTGGCAGGATTGAAACTGTCACATGAGTTGACGTGTATTTGCCATCTCTGTGTGGTCGGTATCTCACTTCATGCAACTCTTAATTGATTTCTCAAATTTGATTTGAGACCATGTGCTTGCTCCACTTCAGATTTGAAAATGCATGCTTCAGTTTATCCTAATATTTCCTTAGATAGCTTCCATCCCACTCCAGCCCTTGTTACATGTGGGAACTGAACTCAGTGTTCCTCC